>JAFMOC010001399.1:0-21322 GCA_019802505.1 Corydoras sp. C115
CCAAAACTTGACCGAAAAGTCTCGGCTGTGTTCGGGGTTCGGGTGTCTGTCACCCCCACCACACACACACACACACACCCCACACCCCGGCACATCGGACGGTTCCTGTTCGGTACCACTTCGGTACCAGGGTTCTGCAAAAAAAAATCCCTTTAAAAAGACCCGAACCCGAAGCGGGCGTGTTTATCAGCTGTGCTGTGGAAGCTCTGACGTGTACACACTCTCACGAGTTCGCCTTTAAAACTCATTTATTTAGTTGTTTTTTTTTTGTTTTTTGTTTTTTTTTTAAACCTCAAAGCCGAAACACTTAAAAGCGTCTCAGTGGTTCCACAGAGTGGAGCATTATGACGTCACAGCCACGGAACCCTGTGCCCACGAGAGCAGGCCAGAAATAAGAGCCCACTGTGGTTTTATTCACACACAATTCATTTAGCATAAAGTCATTTGCGTGTTTTTAATGATTATTTTTTAATATCTGGCTTGTTGTCCACGCCGGTGGCCTTATTTGCCTTTATTTTTATTGACATTTTTTTTGTAAAATCTGAACTCTGATTTTAGAAATCCAGGTCAGTTGCATGCGCGCCTCAGAACAATTTTTTATTTTTATTAATTTATTTGTTTGTATTTTTGTTTGTTCTGTTAAAGCTCTGACATGTAAACAATCTCACGAGTTTGCATTTTTTTTAATTGTATTTTTTTACCTTAAAGCCATAACACTTCATGGTTCTCCATAGTGGATCATTATGACGTCACAGCATCGGAGCGGGCCAGAAATAAGAGCCCACTGGGGTTTTATTCACACAGAATTCATTTAGCATAAAGTCATTTACGTGTTTTTAATTATTATTTTTTAAATATTTGGTATGTTGTCCACGCCGGTTGCCTTAAGCGATCTAGAAGTCTCTTTATTTTTAAATCTCTTCATATTTTCATGACATTTTTTGTAAAATCTGAACTCTGATTTTAGAAATCCGGGTCAGTTGCACGCGCGCCTCAGAACTTTTTTTTTATAAATTTTTTGGTTTGTATTTTTGTTTGTTCTGTTACAGCTCTGACATGTAAACAATCTCACGAGTTTGCGTTTTTTTAATTTTAAATTTTTATTATTATTTTTTTGAACCTCAGAGCCGTAACACTTCGTGGTTCCGTGGTTCTCCAGAGTGGAGCGTTATGACGTCACAGCATCGGCACCGCGGGCCCTCGAGAGATCAGAGCAGGCGGAGAATAGGAGCCCGCTGTGGTTTTATTCGGGGGACACGTTAGGGAGGGACGTCAGGTTGTCGTGCTGAGGAGGAGACCGCTGAGGGGAGTTGGGGACTTCGATTCGTAGTCTTCTGCAGACTGAGTGACGTTTTTGGGGAGGACGTCCTGACGTCTCGTATGACGCTCCAGCTGCGGACGGCAGGGAAGAACCAAACCGATGATCTACACTCTGTTCTCTTTCATCTGGCGCCCGGCGCCCTCAAGGAAGGTGGGGGTGGTGGTGGGGGGAGGGGGGGGTTGTGTGTGGTTTGTGCATTGTGGGATTTGATGGGTTCCCGTTGGGGCGCATGGTATACTCGTCCACCTGGACAGAGATTAAATGAGGAACGTGTATGGTTCTGTGTATGGTTATGGGACTGAGTGAGAGGGGAGGGGGGGGGGGTTTGCACCGATTTGGACGCGAAGGAACCCCATCACAGGCGCGGTGGCTCTCCCCGTATGCCGAGAAGCTTCTGGGTTCGAGTCCCAGGCAGAGAGGCCATCTGCTCGGTTCCGGTTCATTCTCCCGCGCCGTTCCGAAAAAACATGCTCTAGTGGGAGAACTGGACTGTCGTTCAATTTCAACGTATGGAGAACGTGGCCAGTTCGTTGCAGCGATTTGCATGTTCTCCCCGGCATAGGGGGGAGGGGCAAAGAAATTGCAGTCCGTTAATTCAAGGGGGGGGGCGGCACAATGGCTTAGTGGTTGGCATGTTCTCCTCTCAGCGCTAGGGATTCCCGGTTCGAATCCCCATCTGGGGGGAGTTTCCATGTTCTAACCGTGTCCGCGTGGGTTTTCTCCGGTTTCCTCCCACAGTCCAAAAACATGCACCAAGGTCAATTGAATTCTCCAAATTGCCCCATATAGAGTGAGTGAGTGTGTGTGTGTGTGTGTGCCCAGCGATAGATTGGCGTCCTGTCCAGGGTGTGTCTGCCCAGCGCCCGAAACGTTCTCCCCTGAATGGGCATGGGGAACCCCCCCCCCCCCCGCAACCCTAATAGAAGATAAAGTGGAAGATAATGAATGAATAATTCAAGAGGCAGAACATTTTGTGTTGCACCCATGGCTATTGTCTGTAGTTTGCATGTTCTCCCTTGCCCCCCTCGACCCCCCCCCCCCCCCCCGACCTTCCAAGATATCCCAATTCAGAACCCGTCAGGAACCTGAAAAGGAGATCACATCTATGTAACGTACACTGAAAGTGGAACCCCAAGTCGTAGTTGGTTATGGATTTGTTGTGGGGTCCGTCCGTGCCCCTTTCCTCGGCCGCGACGCGGTCGGCGCGGTCCGGTTCTCTTGCTCAGTGGAACGTGGCTCTGTTTTTGGGGATTCGGAGGCGGACTCTGCCCTCGAATGCTGATTTTGTTTGTTGATTTATGGGACGTCCCGGTACACTCAGTCCTGACAGCGGCCTGAAAACAAAGAAAGCAGCTGCGGCGCCGCGTTAAAGTCCACTCCGTCCCGAGGTCGACCTCGCCCCCGCCACCCAAAGCCGAGGGGCCTTCCCCAAACTGTTCCCACGGATGTTTGCATTCGCACAGAAGAACGTCCGTCCGTCCGTCGTGACCGCGTCCTGCCTGTCCTTTGATGTCCCGGGTGAGCGTCCACATACTTTGGGCCGGACTCTTGTTTTCCTCACTGTGGCGCTCTTATTTAATAAGGTTCCCCCCCCCCCTTCCTCCCCTCATGCTTACCGCGGGGTCACTGTGGAGACCAAAGCGGCGTCTCTGGGATCTCCGTCTCTATTAACTCCTGTCCTGTTCCTGTCCTCCTCCGCGGGCCCCGCCCTCCCCTCCCTCTCTTTCATCGCGCTCCTTCGCTCTTTCAGGGCCCGGCTTTCTGCCTTGTCCTCATTTGCAGCTGAATGGGGGCCTCCGCTGTTCATTTTTACGTTTTTCCACCCCACCAGAAAGAGCCCGTCCCTCCTGACGAGTGGCTCGGGGTTGGGGGGGGGGGTGTATTGGTATTCCGGCCACACGCCGCCTCGTAGACGTTCAGGAAAGCCAGGGCGCCCGGGACCGCTCGGTTTCGAGGGCCGGTTGCTAATAAAGAGCCGTCTGTTCTCCGGCGAGGGGCTTCGGGATCGCCTTGCTGCCGTGGGCAGCCATAGGGGTCAGGCCTGAACGTCTCTGTGGTGAGGGTCGCGTCCACTCAAACTCCAAACGGTCCCGGTTTTCGGGACGCCCGCGCGGCTGTGTGGCGGGGATGCACCCCACACCGTGCTTTACGGTTGTTTGCACATCACACACCGCTGACACAGCTAACAGACAGTTTGTTCAGGAAACTTTGTTTGTGACGCGGGGGGGGGGGGGGGGGCAGGTGATCAGGGTGCAGTGATGGGGGGGGGGGGGGGATGGGCAGATTAGGCAGGTGGAAGCGCTTGACATTCACTGGCTCCGCCCAATCAGAACATACTGCCACACAGTTACATTTCATTGTTTTGCATGCGCCGGTTATAATACAGAGGTGGCGCCGTGGCTTAGTGGTTTAGCATGTTCTCCTCTTTAGCTCTGGGGATTCCCGGTTCGAATCCCAATCTGGGTGGAGTTTCCACGTTCTCCCTGCGTCCGCTTGGGTTTCCTCCCACAGTCCAAAAAACATGGATTCGAGGTCAATTGAGTTCTCCAAATTGCCCCATATAGAGTGTGTCTGTGTGAGTGAGTGTGTGCCCAGCGATGGATTGCCCCCCCCCCCCCCCCCCCGAAACGTTCTCCTCTGCATTGGCACCCCCCCCCCCCGCGACCCTAATACACGATAAAGCGGAAGACAATGGATGGATGGTTATAATACTGCCCCCTGTGGCAATAAGGGTCAGGGGCCCACGGCGGCAGTTTATGGTACACTCGTCAGCTCCCACCCCGTTCGGCTGATTGACAGCTCAATATCGTAACCACTGAGCTGCCACGCCCTTAATTATGATTATGAGCTGTCTTTATATGGACAAATTTGGATGTTGTGGGGGGGGGGGGGGGTGGCAATGCCAGTACCCAGGGTATGATTGGGGAAGGTTGGAGGTGGTGGGGGGGGGTCAATGCCCGGGGTAGGTTTGGATGAGTTTGAGGTGAACAACCTTGAATGTTCCACATGGAGCCTCTCGCGCGCGACCTCATCCGTCCCCTTTGGGATGAATTGGGATGGAGATTGTGAGCCAGGCCATGTCTCCTGACATCGGTGTCTGACCTCAGTCGTCGTACGGACTTCCTTGGGGCCCCCCGTACCTTCGTTCATACGTTTGTAAGTATGTTTTTAATTTGGTCTTGACTCCATTCGAACTGCAGTCCTGTAGGGGGCGCTGTGTTGTTTTTTTTTTTTTTTTTTTTTTTTCTGGAGTGCGAGCAGCTGTGCGATTCACGCCGCGGCCAAACACAACGTTCTTCGCGTCTCTTCGTAAACACGGCGGCGCGGTCAGACGGCGTCGCCCCTCTGCGTTCTCCTCCCTCAGACGCTCGCCGCTTCCAGATCCGAATCAGCAGAGGAAGTGGGTTTGGACGACCACCCTAACGCCCCCCCCCCCCCCAAACTCTGTGAGCCCGGCCGCACTGTAAAAAGCTCAGGCGCGGCGGAATGCGGACGCGTGCTCCGAGTGTACTCGCTGGCCGTCCGCCCGGGGAGTGGACTGAGAGCAGACGGACCCCGCAGCTGGATCGGGCCCCGGGGCTTATCCCGGCCTCCTCGCGTCCCGGCCGTCCCCCGGGGGTTAATGGGAAAGGGCTCGTTGTCGTGGAGATCAGGGACGGGGGCGGCCTCCCGAGGGAAAATATTTTCGGGACGAATCGGGATCCCGACGTGAGCCGGCGTCGGGTTCTGGCGTCGGAATCGGAACCTCAGACCGGCGGAGGTCAGGGGTCACGGTGAACCAGGGCCCGACACGTCTAACCTCGAGGCGGAAGGACCCCCACAGGTGGACCGGTACCCCCTCAGGTCCGCGCCATAACGTTCCTAAACGTTCCTGCGACATCGGGGACGAGGCTTCCTCACCGTGAGACGTTCCGGAGTGCCCTGCTTATCCCGGTCATCCCGTCCGGGGGCGTCGCCAGAACCCCAACCCTAAACCAGCGATGACGACCTGCGTGGACTCAACTGGAGAACCGGTGCCGGATTCGGAATCCCCCTCGGTGGTCGACTGCGGTACTGCGGTTCGCTTGCAGAACCCGGTCGTGTGCTCGAGACTCGCCTGGAGAACGGCATGTCCCTTAGAACCCGATAACGGGATTAAATGGCGAGCGAAGGCAGGACGTTCCTCCGGCTCCGGATTCCATTATGTCATTTCCTAGAGAGCTGCAGCTGCACGCGCTCAGTACAGCACGCCGCCGCCGCCGCCACCGCCGCCGCGTGTGGGAGCCTGATAACGAGAACCAGCTGCGAGATAAAGGCGACGGAGAACCGGGCGCCGCGCGCCGTAAATCGAACCCTTAATCTGCTGCGCGTTTGGAATTACAACCTCAATTAGTTTCCCCCCCTTTATTTATTTATTTATTTATTTATTTATTTATTGTATTGACGAGAACGTTACAGTCGCATTATAGATGCAGCCACCTAATTAGCCACACCTCCTCGTTTGGCCCCACCCCCTTTTGTAGTACTATGATGACATTTTGGAGTCCATCTGTTTCTCTGCACACTTTGTTCCCCCCCCCCCAGAGCAGGTGGAGGATCTTTTAGCACTGTGTGAAGGTAGTGGTGGTGGTGATGCACCGGGTGATGCAGTGAGGCGCCCCCGGCACCGGGGGGCGCTCTCGGCCACGTCGCGACCCCCAGAACCTCGACCCTCACCGCGGGAGCCGCGAGCGCGGCGTTAATAAAATGGGCGAGGCTGGAACCCCACGCTGTGAGGTTGTTTTTTCTGAAGGGAGGTTCTGAAGTTCTCCGTTCCTTTGATCCTTGTTCAGGTTGCGTTGCCGTGGTCGTGTGTCCTCGCTGCGGTTCCTCGCGTCGGCGTTCCGCTCCGTCTTCCGCTCGCGAGGAACGAGGAACAGATCGGTGCATGGAGGCTGGAACATTCCTCTGCTTCAGGATTATTAGACCTGTCGACTGATGTCTGTTCAGTTCCTCAGTTCATCCACAGGGGGGCGCACATCCTGTACTGACATGCGCCCTTAATGTGTTTCTTAACTCTGTGTGTGTTTCACCCTGACCTTTAACATGCGCTCTTTAGGACCCTGAGGAGGTTCATATACTCTTTAGACCATAAAGCTCACTGTCAGCCCCGCAGCTTGATTCAGGGGGCGTGTCACTCTGTCTGTCGTCATGACGACCTGAGTCATGGATGTGTTTTTGGGCGTGTGGTCACTTGGCCGTTCCCTTGAAAAAAATCCAGGTGGCGCTCTAACTGTGCGACCGATCACACCATAAAGGTAGCCTGGAATAAATAATATTGATCCTTAACGTGGCGGCACGGTGGCTTAGTGGTTTAGCATGTTCTCCTCTTAACTCTAGGGATTCCCGGTTCGAATCCCCATCTGGGTGGAGTTTCCATGTTCTCCCCGTGTCCGCGTGGGTTTCCTCCGGGTTCTCCGGTTTCCTCCCACAGTCCAAAAACATGGATCAAGTCAATTGAGTTCTCCAAATTGCCCCATATAGAGTGTGTCTGTGTGAGTGAGTGTGTGCCCAGCGATGGATTGGCGTCCTGTCCTGGGTCTATCTGCCCAGCGCCCGAGACGTTCTCCCCTGATGGACATGGAGAACCCCCCCCCCGCGACCCTAATAGAGGATAAAGCGGGAGATAATGAATGAATGAATGATCCTTAACGTTTCAACTTGTTATAATTTGCCGATCTCAGGTGTGCCGCCTGACGTCTGAGTGGAGTTGGTATGTTCTCCCTGTGTTCGTCCGGGTTCCGTCGCTTCGGAGACACATGCGAGTGAACACGTCCGAGTCTCGTCCAATCACACGTCACGGGAGATCAGTTCCAGGTGGCCGACTCCCCCTCGGAGACGTGAGTGTGTTCTGATGGGACGCGAGTGGAACCATCTGGTTTGGGGTTTGTTCTCGGGACGACTCGGCGCGGCTTTCCGATTGGCTGGGGTCCCGTGACTCCGCCCCCGGGCGCACGACGCTCTCTGAGGGGGGGGGGGGGTGAGGGCATGCACGCTGCTCATGCGAGGACATTTCCTGTTTGGCTGAGTGTTTGCATGTGGGACGCGTCCGCCGCCCGGCTTTCGGGACACGCCCCCTCGTTCTTTTAAAGGAGACGCGAGGACGAGGACCGTGTTTCAGGACGGGACCGCAGAACCCTGAACACGTCACCCACCACTGCCTTTATGGACCCTGTGTTCCCTGGCATGGTGTCATTTGCATGTTCTCCTCATGTTACTGTTACTCTGTACTGTTACTCAGTACTGTTACTGTTATTCAGTACTGGTACTGTTACTCAGAACTGTTACTCTGTACTGTTTCTCAGTACTGTTACTGTTATTCAGTACTGGTACTGTTACTCAGAACTGTTACTCTGTACTGTTACTCAGTACTGTTACTGTTATTCAGTACTGGTACTGTTACTCAGAACTGTTGCTCAGTACTGTTACTGTTACTCAGTACTGTTGCTCAGTACTGTTACTGTTACTCAGTACTGTTGCTCAGTACTGTTACTGTTACTCAGTACTGTTACTGTTACTCAGTACTGTTGCTCAGTACTGTTACTGTTGCTCAGTACTGTTACTCAGTACTGTTACTGTTACTCAGTACTGTTACTCAGTACTGTTACTGTTACTCAGTACTGTTACTCAGTACTGTTACTGTTACTCAGTACTGTTACTCAGTACTGTTACTGTTACTCAGTACTGTTACTCGGTACTGTTACTGTTACTCAGTACTGTTACTCGGTGCTGTTACTGTTACTCAGTACTGTTACTCGGTACTGTTACTGTTACTCAGTACTGTTACTCGGTACTGTTACTGTTACTCAGTACTGTTACTCAGTACTGTTACTGTTACTCAGTACTGTTACTCGGTACTGTTACTGTTACTCAGTACTGTTGCTCAGTACTGTTACTGTTACTCAGTACTGTTGCTCAGTACTGTTACTGTTGCTCAGTACTGTTACTGTTACTCAGTACTGTTACTGTTACTCAGTACAGTTATTGTTACTCAGTGTTACTCAGTACTGTTACTATTACCTGGTCCTGTTACTCTCTGCTGTTACTCTCTGCTGTTGTGTATTAGGACGCATCAGTTGCCAGAACTTATTAAACGTTCTCTAATTTATCTGATCACATGACCGCAGCTGTGAAACGCACTTTTAATTTATGTGCAGGAATGTCCTTGGTTTGATTCCCGGGTCCTATCCCGGGCGTTTTCCACGCGTCCTCAGCCTCGCAGCGCTGTGAGCGATTCCAGCAACTCTAATTAAGACAAGCAGCTTAGAAAATAAACGAATCTGTGAATAACTGCTTCACCCACGTTCTGCGATCGGAGGCGACTTGCAGCAGCACGCCTTGGTATGTGTGTAGAGGCTATGAGTGTGTGTGTGTGTGTGTGTGTGTGTGTGTGTGTGTCAGTGTATCAGTTTCACATACCGTAAAGTTGGACTTTGTAGTTCTACATTTGTAGTCCATCTGTGTGTTCTACAGTACATACTGTGTTCTCTGTTCTAATGCTCAGGACCCCAATAGCACCACCACAGAGCAGGGGTTATTTGGAGCCTATCCCAGCAGTGTCACTGAGATGTTTAAATGAATCTCCAGCAGCACTGCTGCACTAAACCCCCCCCCCCCCCCCCCACCACCACATCAGTGGCACTGCAGAACCGACAACAAACAATCCACCACCCAAATGATACCTGTTCTGTGATGGAATCCAGAACCGAGAACCAACAGGGGACACACATCCATCCCTATGGTAGGTGGAGGACGAGCGCGAGGGACGGTTCTCGGTAATCCGGCCGCAGATGATCCGTACCCGAGCAGACGTGCCGTGACCTTTGAGAACATCACGCCTGGGCGGAGTCTCGAGAAGAATAGATGAATAGATGGGTGGAGGGGGGGGGATTAGACGGCGGGGGAGTGGAAGCAGGAACCGGGTTATTCGGCGCGCACCAGAACCGGTTCACGACTCGCCGCGCCGGTGTTTGCGTGGGCCGGCTGACGTGACGGCGGGGCGTTTAGAGAACCCCCCCACCCCACCCCCCCACCCCCCACCCCACTGACATGCTGCGGCTGGTTTCCACGGCGCTCCTTCGCCTCCACGCGGCCGATGGTTTTACGGTTCTGTTGAGACGGGAACTGAGAACCGGTCCAGAGGTCGGCTCGCGGTTCGAGCCCGGCTTGGGGGGGGGGGGCATTCGCTCACCGGCCACTTTATTAGATACGGTTCCTCGGTTTATATCGGCTTCACGTACCGTACGGATGGACTTTGTAGTTCTACGCTCACAGACTGCAGGATCCCCGCAGAACCACCGCACAGCGGGCGTCATTAGGGTGGTGGATGATTCTCAGCACGTCACTGTGTTAGTGTGTTGCACTGGTTCGGGTGGATCAGACACCGCAGTGCTGCTGAGCGGAACGTTCCTCTAACACAGGGCAGGTGTTATTAGGGTGGAGGATGATGTTCTGCACTACAGTGATCCTGACGTGGTGGTGGTGGTGCAGTGTACTGGTTCGGGTGGATCAGACACCGCAGTGCTGCTGATCTGAACGTTCCTCTAACACAGGGCAGGTGTTATTAGGGTGGAGGATGATGGGATGGAGGTGGGGACGTCCATGATCGCATTTAAAATGATTCTTTTTTTTATGTTTATATAAAACACGGGTCGGGTTGCCAGGTCACGCAGAAGAACGTTCCTACACCCCCCCCACCCCCTCCCCCCATTCTTCAGACCCAGCCACGAGTTCAGCTGTTAGGAATCTGTGACCTTCAGACTCGAGTTGTTAAAGTAATCGTCGGGTTCAAATCGGTGTGTAAGCCCCGCCCCCCCCCCCCTCACCGCACCCACGTTCCCCGCGTCCCCAGTGGCTGCTCAACAAAAGGTTCTGGTGGACGGGGGAAACGTCTCCGTCGTGACTTTACATACCTGTCTAGACGGCTCATGTTTAGCCCCGGGGTCAAACCACTCTAAAGGTGTGGGGGGGTGGGGGGGGGGTGGGGGGTGGGGGGGCTTTTGTCTGCAGTTGGAGCCTGAAGGGGACGAGGTGTGTAGAGAGGAATTATTGCATCACCTTTAGATTAGTTTTTTTGTTTTTTTTTGGGGGGGTGGGGGGGGGGGGTCACGTGTTCAGGGTCGTGATGTCTTTAAATGGAGAGAGAGCAGCTTCGACGGGACGGGCGGTTCCACGCGGAACGGGGTGACCCCCAAATATCTGCGTTCCGTGTTCGGCTGTTCCGTCTGGGTGACGGGTGACGGGCGCCAGGTCTTGCGGAAGTGCTCTGCAGTCCAGAAAAGCGGTCCTGGGTTTGATTGGCGATTGGAGGTCCTTTGTGGGGATTCCATCTGGGTGGACCGTACGTTCTAAAAGTTCTGCAGATGGGTGTGCAGGGGGATTACGGCGTCCCTCGTCTCTGCAGCACGGGGGGTCACGTGTTCAGGGTCGTGATGTCTTTAAATGGAGAGAGCAGCTTCGACAGGACGGGCGGATCCACGCAGAACGGGGCGACCCACAAATATCTGGATATATACACGTTCCGTGTCCGGCTGTTCCGTCTGGGTGACGGGTGACGGGCGCCAGGTCTTGCGGAAGTGCTCTGCAGTCCAGAAAGGTGGTCCTGGGTTTGATTGGCGATTGGAGGTCCTTTGTGGGGTTCCCATCAGCCCATCTGGGTGGACCGCACGTTCTAAAGGTTCTGTGGATGGGTGTGCAGGGGGAATACGGCGTCCTTCGTCTCTGCAGCACGGACGCGGAACGGGGCGACCCCCAAATATCTGCGTTCCATATCCAGTTGTTCTGTCTGGGATTCGGGTGACGGGCGCCAGGTCTTGCGGAGGTGCTCTGCAGTCCAGACAGGCGGTCCTGGGTTTGATTCCCGATTGGAGGTCCTTTGTGGGGTTCCATCTGGGTGGACCGCACGTTCTAACGGGTCTGTGGATGGGTGTGCAGGGGGATTACGGCGTCCCTCGTCCCTGCAGCACCTTAAAAGGGGTGACCCACAAATATCTGCTTTCCGTGTTCCGTCTGGGTGACGGGTGACGGGCGCCAGGTCTTGCGGAGGTGCTCTGCAGTCCAGACAGGCGGTCCTGGGTTTGATTCCCGATTGGAGGTCCTTTGTGGGGTTCCATCTGGGTGGACCGCACGTTCTAACGGGTCTGTGGATGGGTGTGCAGGGGGATTACGGCGTCCCTCGTCCCTGCAGCACCTTAAAAGGGGTGACCCACAAATATCTGCTTTCCGTGTTCCGTCTGGGTGACGGGTGACGGGCGCCAGGTCTTGCGGAGGTGCTCTGCAGTCCAGACAGGCGGTCCTGGGTTTGATTCCCGATTGGAGGTCCTTTGTGGGGTTTCCATCTGGGTGGACCGCACGTTCTAACGGGTCTGTGGATGGGTGTGCAGGGGATTACGGCGTCCCTCGTCCCTGCAGCACCTTAAAAGGGGTGACCCACAAATATCTGCTTTCCGTGTTCCGTCTGGGTGACGGGTGACGGGCGCCAGGTCTTGCGGAGGTGCTCTGCAGTCCAGACAGGCGGTCCTGGGTTTGATTCCCGATTGGAGGTCCTTTGTGGGGTTCCCATCAGCCCATCTGGGTGGAGCGTATGTTCTAAAGGTTCTGCGGATGGATGTGCAGGGGGATTACGGCGTCCCTCGTCCCTGCAGCACGGCAGACGGGACGAGCGCGTTCCGTTGCTCTGTATGAGAACGCGGACGGAGACGGGCGAGCCGCCATCTGCCGCGCTCTGAACTCCGGTTCTCCGCCCGTGATGTTCTATGGACTTCGGTTCAGAAGTTCAGAGACGGATTAGCGGCCGGACTCGAGGGTGCGGCGGCTTTGATCTCGCTGCGTTCTCGCTTTAAATGAAAAAAATAAAGACAGACAGACAGAGACCGAATTTCAGGACCGCGCTCGAGAACCATGCTTCAGAAGACTGGGGGTGGGGGGACGGGGGGGGGGATTAAGGCAAGAAAAGGACATCACCACGACAACAGGGCTGTTCTCTACCCCCCCCCCCCCCCCCCACCACACACACACACACACACACACATGTCCGTGTTCTTTATTATTTGGTTCTTTTTGGTTCTTTTAGCAGGTGGAGCGAAGTCCGTCACCGTTTGTTTTGGGTTTTTTTAACGTTGCTGGGATGTACTTTGTGTCACCCCCCCATCCGCCCCCCCCCTGGTGGAGGGATTTAAATTGGAGCTTTAGTGTTCCAGGTTTTGTCACGTGTGTGTTATTGGAAACAGTTTGGGGAAGGCCCGTTTTCAGGATTCTAGCACAAAAGCACGGCAGGGTTGAGTTTGGTGTGGCCCACATAGAACCCCAACTTCAGGTGTGGTACTCGGGGGGGGGGGGGGGGGGGGGGGGGGGGGGGGGGGGGGGGGGGGGGGGGGGGGGGGGGGGGGGGGGGTCTGGGCTATCAGTCAGAAGGTTGGGGGTTCGAGTCCCAAGTTTACTGAAGATTCCAATATGGGCTCAAGGCCCCTAACCCTTATTGCCTCCGGCGGGGGGGGGGGGGTATCATGACGGAACCCTGTGTTCTGAACCCTCTCTGATCCAAAGCGACCACCATCCCAATTTAACCAAAGGACGGAACCGCGTGCGGACCGTGGAGCTTGCGGTCCAACGTCGGTGTCAAAATTCCCACCTCTGTTCTCCGAAATCTTTTAGAACCCGTAAGACGAGGGGGGAGGGGCGGGTCCTTATACATTGTGCATTTGGTACGTTCTCTGCCGGACCCGTAAATGAGGCCATGCGACGATCCAGCTCTGCGGTTCCCGTCCACGGACCCGCGGCCGTGACGCGGTGCTGTCGGTTCAATAACATCATCGCCACGCTGCGCCCCCTCGCCCCCCCCCCTCCTCGCCCCCCTCACCCCTCCTCGCCCCCCTCGCCCCCCTCTCCCGTACCCTCGGCGGGTTTGGATCCTCTGTGGAACTTCCTCTCTCTGCTCCGGCGCTCAGCCGTCAGATATAATGTGCTTTCCAGGCGTGTTTTCGATGCGTGCGGGGGGGGGGGGGGGGTGGATGTGGTGGAGGTGGGGGGGGGAGGTCCGGTCTGTCTGACCGCCGGACCGCCACGCGCCGCTGGATTTCGGACGTTCTGAAGGACAGCTGGGAGGTTCAGCGCCAGGCTCGTCGGATGCCCCCCCACCCCCCCTCCCCCCGGTCTGTTTAGCGTGGGGCGGATCGCGGCGCCCCCAGATCCCGCCCCCCGCCGCCGCCCCGCCCACGGCCAGATGAGCGCCGGCCGCGCCGCTGGCGTCGGGTCAGCAGCCTCCCGCCGTCCAGCCCGGTCATTTCAGAGCAGAGAGTATTTATAGAGGAGCTGCTCTCTGAAACGCACTCCACACGTTCTCCAACACGTCCAGAAGACCCAGACACGCCGCGTCTCCACCTTTCAAACACGGCACCTTTACCTTCACCTTTACCTCCACCGTCACCTCCACCGTCACCTGCACCTCCACCGTCACCTACATCTCCACCTTCACCGTCACCTACATCTGCATCTCCACCTTCACCTCCACCTCCACCTTCAACCTTACCTTCACCTTCACCTTCACCTTCACCATCACCTCCATCTACACCTCCACCTTCACCTTTAACTCCACCTTTACCTTCACCTCCACCGTCACCTACATCTCCACCTTCTCCTACACCGTCATCTACATCTGCACCTCCACCTTTACCATAACCTCCAGGTCACCTGCACCTCCACCTCCACCTTCACCTCCACCATCACCTACATCTGCACCTCCACCTTTACCTTCACCGTCACCTTTACCTCCACCTCCACCGTCACCTACATCTTCACCTTTACCTCCACCGTCACCTACATCTGCACCTCCACCTTTACCTCCACTGTCACCTACATCTGCACCTCCACCTTTACCTCCACCGTCACCTACATCTGCACCTCCACCTTTACCTCCACTGTCACCTACATCTGCACCTCCACCTTTACCTCCACCGTCACCTACATCTGCACCTCCACCTTTACCTCCACCGTCACCTACATCTGCACCTCCACCTTTACCTCCACCTCCACCGTCACCTCCATCTACATCTCCATCTACGTTATCACCTCCATCTACACATCCACCTTCACCTTTACCTCCACCTCCACGGTCACCTCCACCTCCACCGTCACTTCCAACTACACCTACACCATCACCTACACCTCCACCTCCCGTCACCTCCAGGAAATCAATAGAACCAGGAAATCAATAGAACCTCTATAGAACAGAGGAGGTATTATTAGGGTGGTGTATGATCCTCAGGACTGCTGTGCTGCACACAGGGTGGAGGTGGAGGTGGAGGTGCGTTGGCGTGGTTGTAGCTGCAGGTCTGTTCTGTGAGACGGCTCAACATGTGCTTACCTTTAAAAACGGCTTCACCGGCGTTTCCGTGCCAATAAAGCAGAGTTACGGTTCCATACAGAAGCCTTTAGGTTCCGCGCCGCGGCTGTTCTGACGGAACACGGGGTTCTACGCCTATAGCGCCGAGGCCGTAAACGTAGCGCCGTCTTTACTGCCAAACCTGTAAAAAGCAGCCGGCTTCCTGAGAAAGCCTCGCCCCCGCGTCCCCCCCCCCTCACGCCGCCGCCGCCCCCGGCGCGGGACAATTAGTGTGGAATCCCGAGTTCTCCTGCTGCCCGTAAAGCGCCGGTCGCCGCCTCCCCGGCCTCATTAGAACCCGCGTCCCGGCCCCCTGGTGCTGACTCAACGGCGTCAACCGCTGGAGGACCGGCGCAGGCGCGGACGTGGGGTGGAGGTCCTGACGTATGAACCCTTACGGTTCTCCCGGTGCATCGTGTTTAATCGTCTCCACCCGCCCTGATGGACTTTGTGGTTCTGTGATTACAGAGCGTTCTCCTGACCGGCCACCGGGAGGCGTGTTGGTTGGTTCTCCACGTACCGGACCTGAGAGCCTCCGTTGTTTTGTTCTAGTGAAGCGTTTCTGTGGCTGGAATTCTAATGACCTCATTAATCAGCGCGCGCCCGCGGGTTTGACGTTCCTGCCCCCCCGCCCCCAGCCCCCCCCCCCCCACTAATGACGTGTCATCGCCGCCGTCGTTTCACCCCGCGCTAATTAACACCCCGCGCTAATTAACACCCCGCTTCCGCGAGTCTCGCTGAGGACGCCGGAGAGATCCACGCCGACGCCCGTGGAACGCCGGAGCTCGTTTGGACCATAACCCGGCAGGACGAGGCATCGACCAATCAGCTGCGGATTGTGCTGTCAATCAGATAGAAGGGCGTGGCCACATATTGTTTATTTCTTTAAACCCCGCATCTCATTACCTCACGCTCAATCCTGCACTAGGGACTAAAATTAGGGGGTATGTTTAGGGCACAGCGTTTCGGGTGTGGGGCGGATACACCCAGGAGGGGGGTGCCGATCCATCACTGGGCACACACTCACACACAATATATAGGGGCAATTTAGAGCCACCTTGAATCCATAGTTTTGGACTGTGGGAGAAAACCGGAGAACCCCCGCGGACACGGGGAGGACATGCAAACCACCCGAACCTGGATCCCCAGCGCTGAGAGGTGGACGTGCTGACCTGGGTCCAACCCCTTTGCCCCTCATTGCTCCCGGGCCGGGGTGTGATGTCGTGGCCCGCCCCTGTCCAGACACTTAAACTCCAGCTCCACCTGGTGGCCACTGCGGGAGTTCACGCAAGCCGAATGGCGCCCCCTTTAGTATAAGGAGCCCTCGGCACCGTCGCCTCCTGCGGGCCTGAATCCAGAACTGACACTGGAGCTCGGTGCTGCGTCCGTTATTTCATTTTTTAGCCTGAAGGACGTTTGCAGGAGACGCTATCCTGCTTTCCACTGTCAGTCAGCTGAACCGCAGCGTTGGGGCTCAAACGAACCGAGCTAATTAAAGCTTATAGAGTTTATAGAGTTTATAGAGTGTAATAGAGTGTATACAGCTCGGGGGATTAAGACCGACAGAGACAAAGACAGAGATCCCATTAAAATCACTCGGCATGCTGGAGCTGTGACATTCATATATATATATATATACTGGGCATGGTGGCTTAGTGGTTTATCCTGTTCTCTTCTCAGCACTAGGGATTTCCCGGTTCGAATCCCCATCTGGGTGGAGTCTCCATGTTCTCCCCGTGTCCGCGTAGGTTTCCTCCGGGTTCTCCGGTTTCCTCCCACAGTCCAAAAACATGGATCAAGTCAATTGAGTTCTCAAAATTGCCCCATATAGAGTGTGTCTGTGTGAGTGAGTGTGTGCCCAGCGATAGATTGGCGCCCTGTCCTGGGTCTATCTGCCCAGCGCCCGAGACGTTCTCCCCTGGATGGGCATGGGGAACCCCACCGCGACCCTAATAGAGAATAAAGAGGAAGATGAATGGATGAATGAATATATATATATATATATATATATATATATATATATATATATAATATATTATATATATATATATATATATATATATATATATATATATTTATATGCTGTATATCTAAATATATATGTTTAGCTTTATCCTCTATTAGGGTCGCGGGGGGGTGGGTGGGGGGGGACTGTCCCATGCCCATCCAGGGGAGACACACAAACACACACAATATGGGGCAATTTGGAGAACTAAATTGACCTTGATCCATGTTTTTGGACTGTGGGAGGAAACCGGAGAACCCGGAGGAAACCCACGCAGACACGGGGAGAACATGGAAACTCCACCCAGATTGGGATTCAAACCGTGCTGAGAGGAGAACATGCTAAACATTAAGACACCGTGCCACCCTATGTGTGTGTGTGTGTGTATATATATATATATATATGGGGGGAGGGGGCGTCCTCCGGTGGGACTTCGGTCTGTGGGTGGCATTTCAGATGCAGCAGCTTAAGGCTGTGACCTCTTGAGGGGTCTGGTAGTCAGGTGCCAACAAACACGCCACATGCTCATGCACGTCTCAAACCTTTGACCTTAATGTATTGATTTGCCGCCGTCTGATTGGTCGATTGTTTTGTTTTTTTGCGTTGTTAAACATGGCGACCTAATAAACGGAACGTTTGTGGTTCTGCAGTGGCGTATCTGGGGGACATCGCGCTGGACGAGGAGGACATGCGCATGTTTAAAGTGGACCGCATCGTGGACGTCGCTCAGAGGACGGTGACCAACCTCAACGGCACGGGGACAGGTACGCAAACCGCCGCCTGCGGTCACCTTCACAGCCTGACGCTAAAGTTACGTCCGCCGTCTCGAAGCTCATCGCGTCTCTCGTGAATCACAGGTGTCTCCGCCAACGAGACGCGTGCGAATACCGTCTCCCCTGTACCCCGGCCCTCGCAGCGCCGCAAGAGGGCGGCGACGTCGCGCCCTGAGAGGGTGTGGCCTGAGGGAGTCATTCCGTACGTCATCAGTGGAAACTTCAGTGGTAAGAGGACATCGCCGGGTTTCCGCTTTTTTTTTTTTTTTTTTTTTTTTTTTTGTCTGTTTCGTTTCTTGTTCTCTCCCATCTGTTTTCGTTTCTCTTTCGCGTCTCCTCTCGTCTCCGGATTTTCCTCCCCTCCTCTCTGAACTCGCACTCACCCTTTCGTCACCTGTCTGTCTGTCTGTTTATTCTTTTATTCTTTTCTTTTTCTTTCATTTCTCCTTCGCTCTTCACATCTGTTTTTCCTTCTGTCTCAGGTCCATGTTCCGTGTGTGTGTGAGTGAGTGAGTGAGTGTGTGTGTGTGTGTGTGTGTGTGTGTGTGTGTGTGTGTGTGTGTGCAGTGATTTAAGGAGATGCTGTTATTCACAGGAGATCAGAGCAGGACAGAACTGTTTAGTCAGCACATTCTCACTGTCTCACTCAGATACGTCCTCACTGATTCACATCTGATCTGAGGTCTGTTCATTTACACAAATACTAACTGACTCTCATTGTTTATTATTGTGTGTGTGTGTGTGTGTGTGTGTGTGTGTGTGGGGGCATGTGTGTGTGAATGTGCGCGCGTGTACACGTGTGTGTGTGTGCATGTGCGTATGTGTGTGTGTGTACACGTGTGTGCATGCGTGTGTGTGTGTGTGTGTGTGTATGTGCGTGCGTGTGTGTGTGTGTGTGTGCATTGGTTTGCGTGTGTGTGTGTGTGTGTGTGCATGCATGCGTGTGTGAATGTGTGTGTGAATGTGCGCGCGTGTACATGTGTGTGTGTGCATGTGCGTATGTGTGTGTGTGTGTACACGTGTGTGCATGCGTGTGTGTGTGTGTGTGTGTATGTGCGTGCGTGTGTGTGTGTGCATTGGTTTGCGTGTGTGTGTGTGTGTGTGCATGCGTTTGCGCGTGTGTGTGCATGCGTGTAACCGTGTGTGTGTGTGTGTGTGTGTGTGTGTGTGTGTGTGTGTGTGTGTGTGTGTGCGTGTGCGCATGCATGTGTGTGTGTGTGTATACGTGTGTGTGCATGCGTGTGTGTGTGTGTGTGTGTGCATGTGCATGCATTTGCGTGTGTGTGCGCCTGTACGTATGTGTGTGTGTGTGTGTGTGTGCGTGTTCATGTGTGTGCCTGTACGTGTGTGTGTGTGCCTGTTCGTGTGTGTGTGTGTGTGTGTGTGTGTGTGTGTGCAGGCAGTCAGAGGGCGATATTCAGACAGGCGATGAGACACTGGGAGAAACACACGTGTGTTACGTTCATAGAGAGAAGCTCAGAGGACAGTTACATCGTCTTCACCTACCGGCCGTGTGGGTGAGTTCTGCTGACGTCACATTTATAACGTTACCATAACGTTATGTGGTGCCAGGGCGCGATGGGCGGGGCCTGTGGACAGGAGGCAGGCTTCAGAGGCTGTCTACAGGCTCCGCCCATCACGCCCCCACACCGGTTTTGTAATACACTCATGTTACATTATATTACATGATGTATGTAATGTTACGCTCATTACATTATAATAACGTTATGTCATTATTACATCACTGTGATGATTGTTACATTTCTAATGTTATCATTACGTTAGAATAATGTTGATGTTACAGTTGTAGGATAAGAATAACGTCATGTTTGCAGATATACTTTAACGTTACGTTTGCGTTTTTATGTAAACGTTACGGTTACGTTAATGTTACATTTGTAGTGTTACGTTAACATTGTTTGCAGCGTTACGTTAACGTTATGTTTGCAGCGTTACGTTAACATTATGTTTACAGCATAACATTAATGTCACGTTTGCAGTGTTTCTTTAACTTTGTTTATAGCGTTATATTAACGTCACGTTTACAGCGTTACATTAACATTTATGTTTGCAGAGTTATGTTAACGTTATGTTTACAGCGTTATATTAACGCCACGTTTACAGCGTTACATTAACATTTATGTTTGCAGAGTTATGTTAACATTACGTTTGCAGCGTTTCTTTAACGATATTTTTGCAGCGTTACGTTAACGTTATGTTTGTAGCGTTACGTTAACGTTATGTTTGTAGCGTTACGTTAACGTTATGTTTGTAGCGTTATGTTAACGTTATGTTTGTAGCATTATGTTAACGTTATGTTTACAGCGTTACGTTAACATGTTTGCAGCGTTACGTTAACATTATGTTTTCAGCGTTACGTTAGCATTATGTTTACAGCGTTATATTAACGTCACACGTTTACAGCGTTACATTAACATTTATGTTTGCAGAGTTACATTAACATTATGTTTGCACAGTTATGTTAACGTTATGTTTGCAGCGTTACGTTAACATTGTTTGCAGCGTTACGTTAACGTTATGTTTTTAGTGTTACGTTAACGTTATGTTTGCAGCGTTTCTTTAACATTATTTTTGCAGCATTATGTTAACGTTATGTTTGCAGCGTTACGTTAACGTTATGTTTTCAGCGTTACGTTAACGTTATGTTTACAGCATTATATTAATGTCACATTTACCACGTTACGTCAGCGTTATGTTTGCAGCGTTGCGTCAGCGTTATGTTTGCAGCGTTACGTCAGCGTTATGTTTTCAGCGTTATGTTTGCAGCGTTACGTTAGTGTTATGCTTGCAACGTTACGTTAGTGTTATATTTGCAGCGTTACGTTAACATTACGTTTACAGCATTATATTAACGTCACTTTTACAGCGTTACGTTAACGTTATGTTTACAGCGTTATGTTAACGTTATGTTTACAGCATTATATTAACGTTATGTTTGCAGCGTTACGTTAACGTTATGTTTACAGCGTTATGTTAACGTTTGGCTTACAGCATTATATTAACGTCACGTTTGCAGCATTATGTCAGTGTTACAGTTTGCAATATTTTGGTTCTTTATTGGTTTCTTTCTGGTTTGATAAAGTTATTAAATCTGAAAGGCTTCTGACTTTAAGCCGTATGTTTTGGGTGGATGCTAGTGTGTGAGTGTGTGCGTGTGTGTGTGTGAGTGTGCGTGTGTGTGCGTGTGTGTGTGTGTGTGTGTGTGTGCGCGTGTGTGTGTGTGTGTGTGTGTGTGTGTGCTCGGTGCGTGGGCGGGCGTGTGTTACTTCCTGGCTGTAGGTCAGGTGACTCTTTCAGGAAGGCCTCCTGCTCCGGCTCACAGAGGGAGATCATCCTTTCGAGTCTCTTCCGTTGCTTTCTTCCTGATTTATCGCTTAAGTGCTTTTCCATCCATCCCTTTCCACACGGCCATTGTTCACCTCCCGCTCGCCCTGCCTGCGTGTGTGTGTGTGTGTGTGTGTGTGTGTGTGTGTGTGTGTGTGTGTGTTTCTAACAGCCAGTCTGAAGTCTTGGCGTACTCACGGCTCTGTTCATGACCGCGGGAGTCCCGGCGGCTCCGACACTTTCTCCTCTAAATTGGGCCGAGCGACTCTGACCCCCTGCCACCCCCGTCCTCCACCTCCCACCGTTTTGTCCGTAATCAGCCTTCAGGAACGTCTTTAGGAACCCCCTCACATTACACACACACACGCACACACACACACACACACACACACACATATCATGTGATGCTGCATAGGGTGGATGTGTGTGTGTGTGTGGGTGTGTGTGCGTGTGTGTGTCTGACTTTGCTGATGTAGGCATGA
>JAFMOC010001400.1:0-7500 GCA_019802505.1 Corydoras sp. C115
GCCTTCTGAAGCCTCCAGTCGTTCACACTGCCAACTTCAGAGTTCACTGATCTGATCAATAATCTGATCAATAAACTGATCGATAACCTGATCGATAATCAGTAACGGTAATCTGAACGGTCTTTAATCTGAGTTACATAAACATCTGTAATATTCTGATTAATAATTAAACACAGATTATTAATTAATTAATTCTGCTCGGTGACTGATTACATTCCGTTAATTAAGACGTTAATGAGAAAGCATCTAAAGCCAGTCCTCTGCTGCCCCCTAGCGCTCTCTCAAAATCTGACGCTATTTCCAGAATTCACTGAGGCCGACAGACAGAATCAGTGCTGCTGCCATCGTGTGGTGAAGAGCGGAATTACATTCGAAACGGTTTCTTTATTTATTTATTCCGACAGTCAGTGAGTCATGAATGACATCATCAGCGCGGGCCGTTCGCAGTCCTGATCACGGCCCGCGGGCCAGACTTCGGACACGACGTGCAATATATTCTTGTGAATTGTGCAACACGGTTAATTATATTGTTGTTTATGTCTTTAATTTAATTAATCTGTTTTAATTAAACTGATTGATGTTCTATTTGTACGTTATTAGCACTTTGCAGTTGCACCTGATGAAATGAAAATAACGATGACGAGGCGATTCTGATTCTGATTCACCCCGCTTCACGCCACTCGCAGGTCTTGTGATGCCCCGCCCATTTTAACCCTGCCACTCAATGACCAATCAGATTTAATGTGCAAGATGTTTATTTTAGAACATCATTCTGAATTAAAGTACCGCTGTAGAACCGCGGGCCGGTCCACCTCATCAGGATTAAACCGGTCGTCATGGCGAGGAGCTGGAGGTCATCAGGAGGACATCCTGCCGACGTACGCGTCCCACCCCGCCGTCCTGTACGCCCCGGCCGTCTTCACCCGGTCTGCCGAGGACAGGATCCCACGACCCACGATGATGACATCAGAGCGTCTGGAGGAAATGACCTCATGCGGGGTGGAGTACTGCTGCCCCAGCTCGTCTCCTACGGTTACAGTCACTCATTATGACATCATCAGGTTACAAACCAATCACATCATTATTAAAGTCATTAAAAAAATTATTATTTATATTAATAAACCCAAACGGCGGCACGGTGGCTTAGTGGTTTGGCATGTTCTCCTCTCAGCGATGGGGATGCCTGGTTTGAATCTCAATCTGCGTGGGTTTCCTCCGGGTTCTCCGGTTTCCTCCCACAGTCCAAACACATGGATCAAGGTCAATTGAGTTCTCCAAATTGCCCCATATAGAGTGTGTGTGTGTGTGAGTGAGAGTGTCTACAGTGATAGATTGGCATCCTGTCCTGGGTGTATCTGCCCAGCGCCCGAAACGTTCTCTCGTTACTCTAACGTTACTCTAACGTTACTCTAACGTTACTCTAACGTAGTATAAAGCTGAAGATGATGATGAATAAACTCAAACTATAAACAGATTATTTAAGGTTTATTTTAAACTCCCTCAGTGACGGCGCCCCCTGCTGGTGGTCCTATAATCCAGCCATGCAGCTCCCAGGACTGATGTGAACGGGTCAGAGGTTCTTAGTTCTGTTTTAGAAGGTTCTCAGTTCTGCACTCAGAGTGTGTGGAACCTGCAGAACCTTCAGAACCATCAGCCCTGACCTGGACCTGATGCTGGTGGAGGTGGGGTGTTCAGTGCAGTGTGGTGGTGGATGATGATTGGATGGTGATTGGATGGTGGATGATGATTGGATGGTGGATGATGATTGGATGGTGGATGATGATTGGATGGTGGATGATGATTGGATGGTGGATGATGATTGGATGATGATGATGATGATGATGATGATGATTGGATGGTGGATGATGATTGGATGGTGGATGGTGGATGATGATTGGATGATGATTGGATGGTGGATGATGATTGGATGGTGGATGATGATTGGATGATGATTGGATGGTGGATGATGATTGGATGATGATTGGATGGTGGATGATGATTGGATGATGATTGGATGGTGGATGATGAGTGGATGGTGGATGATGATTGGATGGTGATTGGATGATGATTGGATGGTGGATGATGATTGGATGATGATTGGATGGTGGATGATGATTGGATGATGATTGGATGGTGATTGGATGGTGGATGATGATTGGATGATGATTGGATGGTGGATGATGATTGGATGGTGGATGATGATTGGATGGTGATTGGATGATGATTGGATGGTGGATGATGATTGGATGATGATTGGATGGTGATTGGATGGTGGATGATGATTGGATGATGATTGGATGATGATTGGATGATGATGATGATGATGATGATGATGATGATTGGATGGTGGATGATGATTGGATGGTGGATGATGATTGGATGGTGGATGATGATTGGATGGTGGATGATGATTGGATGGTGGATGATGATGATTGGATGGTGGATGATGATTGGATGGTGGATGATGATTGGATGGTGGATGGTGGATGATGATTGGATGATGATTGGATGGTGGATGATGATTGGATGGTGGATGATGATTGGATGATGATTGGATGATGATTGGATGATGATTGGATGGTGATTGGATGGTGGATGATGATTGGATGATGATTGGATGGTGGATGATGATTGGATGGTGGATGATGATTGGATGGTGGATGATGATTGGATGGTGGATGATGATTGGATGGTGGATGGTGGATGATGGATGATGATTGGATGATTGGATGATGATTGGATGGTGGATGATGATTGGATGGTGGATGATGATTGGATGGTGGATGATGATTGGATGGTGGATGATGATTGGATGGTGGATGATGATTGGATGGTGGATGATGATTGGATGGTGGATGATGATTGGATGGTGGATGATGATTGGATGGTGATTGGATGGTGGATGATGATTGGATGGTGGATGATGATTGGATGGTGGATGATGATTGGATGATGATTGGATGATGATTGGATGGTGGATGATGAATCAGGTGGTGGATGGTGGATGATTCAGGTGGTGGATGATGATTGGATGGTGGATGATGATTGGATGGTGGATGATGATTGGATGGTGGATGGTGGATGATGATTGGATGGTGGATGGTGGATGATGATGATGATGGTACCTCCAGGCTGGAGTTGCACCCCCGGCGTCATGTGGACAAACTCGGGTTTGTTGCTGACTTTACTTCCACTGATGAAGCCGAACACAAAGTCAGCGTTCTCCTCCGCCATCTTCACCTGCAACACACACACACACACACACACACACACACACACACACACACACACACACACCGGGTCACTCACCACGCCCACACCACCACCACGGGTACCACGCCCGGTCAGCCACAGCACCCGCAGAGGACGGTCCAGTCAGGAATGTGGTGATGATGGGATAGGGCCCAGTCTGTCAGGTCCCACAGGGTGCGGGGTCACCGGGTGCGCCGGGGCCCCTCCCACCGTGATGTCACGCTGAGCGCCGAGCAGACGTACCGTGGACAGCGTGTACTGATCGGTTGCTAAGGAACCCGCTGAGCTCATCTGAGCGATGAGTAAACAGCCACGCCCCCGACTCTGACCCACCGCCCTCAGACCCTCAACCACCCCGGGACCGGGGACGGCGTGGGCGTTGACCATGTGAGCCCAGGACGAGATCTGATACACACCACCTGAAACACACACACACACAATCACACACAAACAATCACACACACAATCACAATCACACACACAATCACACACACACAATCACACACACACACAATCACACACACCACACAATCACACACACACCACACAATCACAATCACACACCACACAATCACACACACACCACACCACACACACACACACACACACAGTGTACAGTCAGATGTAAAGCACTTCATCAGAATAGTTTTAATATTAATATGAAGGGGTGAGGGCGGCATGGTGGCTTAGTGGTTTAGCATGTTCTCCTCTCAGCTCTAGGGATTCCCGGTTCGAATCCCCATCTGGGAGGAGTTTGCATGTTCTCCCCGTGTCCTTGTGGGTTTCCTCTGGGTTCTCCGGTTTCCTCCCACAGTCCAAAAACATGGATCAAGGTGAATTAAGTTCTCTAAATTGCCCCATATAGAGTGTGTCTGTGTGAGTGAGTGTGTGTCCAGTGATAGATTGCCCCCCTGTCCTGGGTGTATCTGCCCAGCGCCCAAAACGTTCTCCCCTGGATGGACATGGGGAACCCCCCCGACCCTAATAGAGGATAAAGCGAGATAATGGTGGATGTAGGGGTGAATCTCTCAGTGTCTGCTGATTCGATTCAGATGTTTTTCAGTTCAAATGCTTTAGTTTAAATTTAGTTTAAATTTAGTTTAATTTTGTGATTGAGATGAAACAACAACGTAACAAAGAGAACATTTATTTAGAACAATATCTTCAGGTTCCGTCCTGTATCAAACCTTTTTGCATCATTTTATATTTGTGAGTGTGTGTGGTGTGGTGTGTGAGTGTGTGTGTGGTGTATGTGTGTGTGTGTGGTGTGTGTATGGTGTGTGTGTGGTGTGTGTATGTGTCAGTGAGTGTGTGTGGTGTGTGTGTGAGAGTGTGAGTGTGGTGTGTATGTGAGTGTGTGTGTGTGGTGTGTGTGAGTGTGTATGTGAGTGTGTGTGTGTGGTGTGTGTATGTGTGAGTGAGTGTGTGTGTGGTGTGTGTGTGTGTGTGTATATGTGTGAGTGAGTGTGTGTGTATGTGTGAGTGAGTGTGTGTGTGAGTTAATGTGTGTGAGGTGTGTATGTGTGTGTGTGAGTGTGTGTATGTGTGAGTGAGTGTGTGTGTGAGTTAATGTGTGTGAGGTGTGTATGTGTGTGTGTGAGGTGTGTGGTGTGAGTGTGTGTGAGTGAGTGTGTGTGTGTGAGTGGTGTGTGTGTGAGAGTGTAAGTGAGAGTGTGAGTGGTGTGTGTGTGTGAGTGTGTAAGTGAGAGTGTGAGTGTGTGTGAGTGTGTGAGGTGTATGTGTGTGTGTGAGTGTGTGTGTGTGTGAGTGTGTGTGTGGTGTATGTGTGTGTGTGAGTGTGTAAGAGTGAGTGTGTGTGTGTGTGTGAGGTGTGTATGTGTGTGTGTGTGTGTGTGTGAGTGTGTGTGTGTGTGTGTGAGTGTGTGTGTGTGTGTTTGAAGAATCTATTTATTTCTCAGCTCTATGAATATGGTTGTTCCGTTACAGACGGGGGGACGGGATCCACGTTCTACAAATTGAGGAGGACAGCGTTACAGAGACATGAAGGAACAGGTGTATGGGGGGGGGGGGGTCCAGGTTCCGCGGGGGTTCTAACCTTGGTACTGTTGCCGGACGGTGTTCCCGATGTCGGCGAACTTGCGATCCTCAAAGATGAGGAAGTTGTGTTTGAGGGCGAGGTCAGCGAGCTGCTCCATGGCGTCCAGGCTGAAGTCCCGCAGAACGTCCACGTGGGTCTTCAGGACGCACAGCAGGGGTCCGAGCGCGTCGGCCAGCCGCAGCAGCTCCCGCGCCGTCTCCACGTCCGCCGACACGCACAGGTTGGTGCGCTTGTCCTCCATCAGCGTCAGCAGGCGTCTGGCCACGGGGTGTGTGGAGGGCAGCGCGGCGCGGTCAGCGTAGCTCAGCGGACGGTCAGCGCCGTCCCCCGTCGCGCCGCCGGTCTGGTTCTCCCGGACGAACGTCCGTACGCCGTCGTGGACCTCGGCGCCGATGCGGCCCCATTTCAGCAGGACGTCCAGGACCCGCTGCAGGGACAGGACGGGGTGCAGCGCGATGCCCTCGCCGGCCAGGCGCCCCCCGCCCCCCTGACCGCGGTCCAGCAGCACCACCGCGTCCCGCACCGCCAGCCCCTCGCACCGCAGCTCCCGCGCCGTCTCCAGAACGCTCGCACCGCTCGTCACCACGTCCTCCACGATCAGACACACCTCCCCCCCGCGGTAAGAACCCTCAATCAGACGCTTGGTTCCTGAGGGGACATCCGTCATGTGACATCACACATGGGGTTGAGTGTGGGCCTTCCCCAAACTGTTGGTATGAGGTGTGGGGTGTTGGGTGGAGGGGCGGGGCTCTTACCGTAGGTCTTGGCCTCTTTGCGGCGGATGAGCATGGGGTAGCTCTGGGTGGAGCAGATGATGGTGGCCAGGGGCAGCGCCGTGTACGGAACCCCACACACACACTCGAACCGCACCCCCGCTGCCTGAGCGCACTGGTGGAGGAGCTGCGCCACCTGAAACAACATCCACCACCTGAATCACAGCGCAGAGACGTCAACGGCCCGGGTCCCAAAGCAGAGGGACGAGCTACACCCACTCTGTACCTGACCAATCACAGTGCTGTACCTGACCAATCACAGCGCTGTACCTGACCAATCACAGCGCTGTACCTGACCAATCACAGCGCTGTACCTGACCAATCCATCTATATCAATTCACCTGTGTTAACAACCAATATTCTGATCTTGCAAAAGTTAAATATGGTGTCCCACAAGGGTCAGTTCTGGGTCCACTCCTATTTGCATTATATATGCTTCCATTGGGATCAATTATTCGTAAACATGGAATCAGTTTCCACTCATATGCAGATGATACACAGTTATATGTTTCAGCTAACCCTAATGATGGTTGTTCAGTCACTAAGCTCGAGGACTGCATCCAAGATATTAAAATGTGGATGTCAAAAAACTTCCTAATGCTAAACTCTGATAAAACAGAGTTTCTGATAGTTGGACCCAAGGACAAAATTAACAAAGCTTCTAACACTATGTTAAACCTTGATAACTCTTTAATTAGACCCAGTTCATCTGTAAATAATCTCGGGGTCATTATTGATTCAGATCTCTCCTTTACAAAGCACATTAGCAATATCACTACAATATCCTCTCCCTCCAAGATGCAGAAAAACTCATTCATGCTTTTATTACCTCAAGGTTAGATTATTGTAATTCACTTCTGACAGGATGTTCTAATAAATCATTACAGAAATTACAACTTGTGCAGAATGCTGCAGCTAGAGTTTTAACTAAAACCAGAAAGTGTGATCATATAACTCCTGTGTTATCAAACTTGCACTGGCTACCAGTTAAGTTTCGTATCGAGTCCAAAATTTTATTAATAACATATAAAATTCTACATAACCAGGCTCCACAGTATCTGAGTGAGCTGATTCAATTGTACCAGCCGACACGTGAGCTCCGATCTCAAGGTGCTGGTCTTCTCTTAGCTCCTAGAATAAATAAAATTACTGCTGGTGGAAGAGCGTTCTCCCACAAGGTTCCTCAACTTTGGAACAGCCTTCCAGTTACTGTTCGTGATTCTGAATCACTATTAATCTTTAAAAATCAATTAAAAACACATTTATTTAATCTTGCGTTTAATTAATCCCCTGTAGATAAAGATGTAGATCTCAGACTTGGCTGTGTTGGGGGGTAATCTGTGATCAGTGTATGCTGGCGTTTCACCTCTTCACCCACCTCATCATTAATGGGGGGGATGTGGCACTGAAATGATG
>JAFMOC010001400.1:20000-22500 GCA_019802505.1 Corydoras sp. C115
ACCCTCTGTTTTATAATCATTAATTAATTAATTAATTCTAACAGCGTGGTTCCGATTCAGGTTACGAGGTGGACAGCGTTCACGAGGCAGAGGATCCCGCTGAGGCTGTTCGTAAAGCTGAAGCCATATTCATCGGTATGTGACCCCCTGACCCCCCCCCCCCCCTCCCCCGGGTTAACCCTTGACCTCATTAGTTCTGCAGTTGAGGATGGATGTGTTGTGTGTGACAGGTGGAGGGAACACGTTCCGCCTGCTGAGGGCGCTGTATGATAATCACCTGGTGATGGAGATCAGGAGGAGGGTGCTTCAGGTGAGGACACTTGGAGACTGTAGTTCCCTTACTGTCGGTTCCACTGAGGACCTCTGAGACCGGCGGTGTGTGTGTGTGTGTGTGTGTGCAGGACGGAGTTCCGTACATGGGTTCCAGCGCAGGAACCAACGTTGCCACCGTCAGCATCAACACCACTAACGACATGCCCATCGTTTACCCCCCCAGCTTCTCCGCCATCGGCCTCGTCCCATTCAACATCAACCCTCATTACCTGGACACTGACCCTCAGAGCCGCCACATGGGGGTCAGTGCACCTACACCCAGCGCTTAACACAACCTCCACCCAACAGCACAGCGGTCAGGAACCGGCGGACAGAGGGTGAGGGGTCCTGAGAACGCCAGAACAATTCCAGAAACATTCTACAAAAACCACATGGCCTTCAAGAACATTTATCTCCTCACAGAACATGGTTCCTCTTAACTTTTCCAGCAACCAACACCTGTGGTTCTGCCTGTGGTTCCTAAAGTTTGGTCGGTGGAACCCTGATGGTGGTGGGTGGAGTCAGTGTAGATGTGAAGTCTGATGTAGTAGAACCTGTAGACTCCTTAACCCTCTAGATCAGGTGGAGGTATTTATTCATCATCCATTCATTTAAACTTGGTGCTGTGGCCACGCCCCTTTGTTCTTTCACTCTGTGATGTCATCACTGTACTCCACCTGGTTGTTGGAGGAACCGTTGGTTTCAGTTGATTAATTACTGAACTGGTTCTGAACTGGTTCTGGTTCTGACCGAGCAGGAACTCATGATGTGTTCTTCTTGCTGTAGGAAACGCGTGAGCAGAGGATCATCCAGTTCCATGAGGAACCAAACACCCCCTGTGTGCTGGTGAGTGGTGTGTTCTGCAGCTCAGAACTTCTTCTGGATCAGAGGGGTTTTCTCTGAAGATACAAACACACTGTGCAGTTAGAACATCAGAAGATCCAGAACTCTGCAGCCCATGTTCCTCCACCTGTCCACGTTCTGTCCAGGTCCTCACTCTGACCTGAAGGACCATCTCTGGAACTGCCCCCCAGATCCCCATCACTCTGTCTGTAATGATGAGAACTTCCTTATCTGAGGAACACATGGTTCCAGGATGCATTAGATGGAGGCGCTGTGATGTTCTGAGGGTGACTCTGGGTTCTGCAGGCTGTAGATCAGACCTTCTCTGGTTCTTCATGATATCTGACTGTAGATTCAGGAGGTGTTTGTAAATGTCTGCACCTCCACCTCCATCCTGGAGTAAAAGCACATCCATGTTCTCCATGTCCAGGGTTCCGTGTCCTCTTCGGGAGGGGGGGGGGTTTGTATCGTCTGGTTTATTCAGTGCTGAGATGTTTATTTCGTTCCTCAGGGTCTGAGAGAAGGTTCCATGCTCCTGGTGGAGGGAAACACAGCCACCTTACTCGGAACCACGAGGGCCCGACTCTTCCGGAGGTACGTCTCTCATACTGAGGGCCTCACCCCCCCCCCCCCCCATCACTTACACGCTGTACTGGTTCTGTTCCCACAGGGGGCAGCAGGCGACCGAACTGGAACCTGGATGTGATGTAAGCTTCCTGCTGACGGAACCTCAGTAGCAGAACGTTCAGTCCATCATCAGAGTGCACTTTGTTCATTATGGGATGTTCACGCTCCGTCACCAACAGCTAATGTGGGCGGAGTCAGTGCAGTGTTCTCTAATAAAGCTTCCTCAGAACCCAGCGCTCTTCTTTACCATTACACCTCACACACTCAGGTACAGATGGGGGCGCTGTGGGGTACCGCTCCACCGCACACGGGATCCAGGTTTGAACCCCAATCGGGGTGAAGTTTGCATGTTCTCCCCGCGTCAGTGTGGGTTTCCTCCCAAAGTCCAAAAACAGACGCATGGCGTGTAATGTCTGGATGGACGGTTACCTCACGCGCCCCCTAATGGAAACACTGAAAAATTATAATAAAAAGAGGGAAACATGTGCTCACTGGGGGGGGGGGGGTGTTGATGGAACCCTCACAGAGAACCTGAACTTTATTACAGAGGAGGTGGAGACGACCCATAATGCAGTGCGTTTAGGAACCAGGCTGAGGGTAAAGGAGTGCACTGTTTTTATTGGACAGAAAGAGTGAGACGCGTCAGACGCCGAGGAAGCAGCAGAAACCAAACCACCTAAAGGTCAACCTTAAAGAACAGAGGTGGGCGGAGCCAGCG
>JAFMOC010001400.1:27500-40000 GCA_019802505.1 Corydoras sp. C115
ATCAAAGTTCAGGTTTTTGTACGGCATCTCGATCACATTGAACGCAGCTGAAGACTTCACAACATACGAGCGATTCTGAACCTCTGCCTACAAAACATACTCCACCATTAATACTCTCATTAATACTCTCCATCTGACTTTAATACTCTCGTTAATACTCTCCATCTGACAATAATACTCTCCATCTGACATTTATACTCTCCATCTGACAATAATACTCTCTATCTGACAATAATACTCTCCATCTGACTCTAATACTCTCCATCTGACTTTAATACTCTCCATCTCACTTTAATACATCGACACTCATTATTACAATTAATACTCGATACTTATACTTTACTCAATATACACAATCACTCACATTATACACATTAATACTAAGAACCATGCAAATAATACTCACATAAATACATACTTAAAGCATGCAATCAATATGTTTTATATACTCAGTATTCACTAAACACAATTAATATAATCAATAATTCAATTAATACTCAACATACACAAATAATACAACACTGATATGAAATACATCAATGCAATTAATACTAACACCTTTATACTTACCCGACTGTACTGTAGTACACTGTACTACTACTGTACTACTCTGCTGTACTACACTGCCGCCGTACTACTCCGCCGTACTACACCGCCGTACTACTCCGCCGTACTACTCTGCCGTACTACTCTGCCGTACTACTCTGCCGTACTACTCTGCCGTACTACTCTGCCGTACTACTCTGCCGTACTACACTGCCGTACTACTCTGCCGTACTACACTGCCGTACTACTCTGCCGTACTACTCTGCCGTACTACTCTGCCGTACTACTCTGCCGTACTACTCTGCCGTACTACACTGCCGTACTACTCTGCTGTACTACACTGCTGTACTACACTGCTGTATTACTCCGCTGTACTACACTGCCGTACTACTCTGCCGTACTACACTGCCGTACTACTCTGCCGTACTACTCTGCCGTACTACTCTGCCGTACTACACTGCCGTACTACTCTGCTGTACTACTCTGCTGTATTACTCTGCTGTACTACTCTGCTGTACTACTCTGCTGTACTACTCTGCTGTACTACTCTGCTGTACTACTCTGCTGTACTACACTGCTGTACTACTCTGCTGTACTACACTGCTGTATTACTCTGCTGTACTACTCTGCTGTACTACTCTGCTGTACTACTCTGCTGTACTACTCTGCTGTACTACTCTGCTGTATTACTCTGCTGTATTACTCTGCTGTACTACTCTGCTGTATTACTCTGCTGTATTACTCTGCTGTATTACTCTGCTGTACTACTCTGCTGTATTACTCTGCTGTATTACTCTGCTGTACTACACTGCTGTATTACTCTGCTGTATTACTCTGCTGTACTACACTGCTGTATTACTCTGCTGTACTACTCTGCTGTACTACTCTGCTGTATTACTCTGCTGTACTACTCTGCTGTACTACACTGCTGTATTACTCTGCTGTATTACTCTGCTGTACTACTCTGCTGTACTACTCTGCTGTATTACTCTGCTGTATTACTCTGCTGTATTACTCTGCTGTACTACTCTGCTGTACTACTCTGCTGTATTACTCTGCTGTATTACTCTGCTGTACTCTGCTGTGTTGTTGATGGGGTGAAGCTGACCTGCAGGAAGGTGGAGACGGCCAGTCTGGAGTAGATGAACAGGATGGCACTCTGTCCTCGTTCCAATCGCCCCACCTGACACTTTATCTTTTTTAAAAAAAAAACCCCCGGGGGGGGAAAACCCCCCAAAAAATTTAAAATTTGAAAATTTTTTTTTCCATTTTCCCCTTTTTTTTTTTAAAAATTTTTTTATTTTTTTTTAAAAAAAATTTTTTTTTTTTTAAAAAATTTGTTTTTTAAAAATTTTTAATTTTTTTTTTAAATTTTTTTTTAAATTTTAATTAATTTTTTTTAAAAAAAATTTTTTTTTTTAAAAAAAAAAAAAAATTTTTTTTTTGGGGGGAAAAAAAAAAGGGGGGGTTTTTTTTGGGGTTTTTTTTAAAAAAAATTTTTTTTTGGGGGTTTTTTTGGGGGGGGGGGGTTTTTGGGGGGGTGGGGGGGGGGGGGGGGGGTTGGGGGGGGGGGGGGGGGGGGGTTTTTTTTTTGTGGGGGGGGTGTGGGGGTGTTGTTGTTTTTTAAAAATTTTTTTTTTTGGGGGGGGGGGTTTGGGGCCCCAAAACCCCCCGGGGGTTTGGGGGGGGGGGCCCCCCGGTTTTTTTTTTTTGGGGGGGGTTTTTTGGGGGGGGGTTGGGGGGGGGGGGGGGGTTTTTTTTTTTGGGGGGGGTTTTTTTTTTGGGGGGGGGGGTTTGGGAAAAGGGGGGTTTTTTTTTTTAAAAAAAAAAATTTTTTTTAAAAAGGGGGGGTTAAAAATTTTTGGGGGTGTGTGTGGGGGGTTTTTTTTTTTTTTTTGGGGGGGGGGGGGGGTTGGGTGTGGGTGTGTGGGTGGGGTGGGTGTGTGTGTTTTGGGGGGTTTGTGTTTTTTTTTTGGGGGATTGGGGGGGGGGGTTGGGTGGGGGGGTTTTAAAAGGGGTGGTGTGTTTTGGTGTTTTTTTTTGGGGGGGGGGTGGGGGGGGGGGGGGGTTTTTTTTTTGTGGTGGGTTTTTGTGTGGGGGTTGTGGGGGGGTTTTTTTTTTGGGGGTGTTTGTGTGGGGGGGGGGTTTGTGGTTTTTGGGGGGGTTTTGTTTTTTTTTTTTTTTGGGGGGTTTTTTGGGGGGGTTTTGGGGGGGTTTTTTTTGGGGGTTTTTGGGGGGGGTGTGGGGGGGGTGTTTTGGTTTTTTTAAGGGGTGTGGGTTTTTGGGTGTGTGTGTGGGGTTTGGTGTGTGTGGTGTGGGGTTTGGGGGGGTTGGGGGTGGGTGTGTGGGGGGGGGGGGGTGGGGGGGGGGTGTGGGGGTGGGGGGGGGTTTTTTTTGGGAGGGGGGGTTTTTTGGGGGGGAAAGGGGGGAAAAGGGTTTTTTTTTTTGGGGGGGGTGGGGGGTTTTTTTTTGGGTTGTGTGGGGGGGGGGGGTGTTTTGGGGGGGGGGGGGTTTTTGTGTGTGTGGGGGGGGTTTGTTTTTTTTTGGGGGGGTGTTTTTGGGTGTGGGGGGGGGGGGGTGGGGGGGTGTGGGGGGGGGGGGGGTTTTGTGGGGGTTTTGTGGGGGGTTTTGTGTGGGGGGGTTTTTTAAAAAAATTTTGGGGGGTTATTTTTGGTTGGGGTTTTTGTTTTTGTGTGTGTGTGTGTGTGGGGGTTTGGGGGTTGGTGTGTGTGTGTTTTTAAAAAAGGGGGGTTTTTGGGGGTTTCGGGTTTTTGGGGGGTTTTTTTTCCCTTTGGGTTTGGGGTTTGGGGGGGTTGGGGGGGTTTTTTTTTTGTGGTGGGGGGGGGGGGTTTTTTTTTTGGTTTTGGTGTTTTTGTGTTTTTTTTTTTTTTGGGGGGGTTTTTTGGGGGTTGGGGGTTGGTGGGGTTTTTTTTTTTGGGGGGGGGGGGGTTTTTTTTGGGGGGTTGGGGGGGGGGGGTTTTTTTTGGGTTTTTTGGGGGTTTTGGGGGGTTTGGGGGGGTGTTTTTGGGGGTTTTTTTGGTGGGGGGGGGGTTTTTTTTTTTGGGGGGGGGGGGGTTTGATTGGGGGGGGGGGGTTTTTTTTTTTTGGGGGGGTTTTGGGGTTGGGGGGGGTTTTTGGGGGTTTTTTTTTTGGGGGGGGGGGTTTTTTTTTTTAAGGTGTTTTGGTGTGGGGGGGGAAAGGGGGTTTTGGGGGGGGTTTTTGGGGGGGTTTTTTGGGGGTTTTGTTTTGGGGGGGGTTTGGGGGTTGAGGGGGGGTTGGGGGGTTTTTTTTTTTTTTGGGGGGTGGGGGGTTTTTTTTTTGGGTGTGTGTGGGGGTGTTTTGGGGGGGTGGGGGTGGGGTGTGTTGTGTGTGTTTGTTTGGGGGGTTTTTTTTTTTGGGGGGGGGGTTGGGGGGTTTTTTGGGGGGGGGTTTTTTTTTTTTTTTTTGGGGGGTGTGTTTTTTTTTTGGGGGGTTTTGGGGGTTGGGGGTTTTTTTTTGGGGGTTTGTGGGGGGTTTTGGTGGGGGGGGTTTTTTTTTTGGGGGGGGGGGGGGGGGTTTTTTGTGTGTGTGTGGGGGGGGGGGAGGGTGTTTTTTTTTTTTGGGGGGGGGGGGGGGGGGGTTTTTTTTTTTTTTGGGGGTTTTGGGGGGGGGTTGGGGGAAAAGGGTTTTTTTTGGGGTTTTTTTTGGGGGGGGGGGGGGGGGTTTTTTTTTTTGTGTGTGTGTTTTTTTGGGGGTGTGTGGGGTGTGTGGGGGGGGGTTTTTTTTTTGGGGGGTGTTTTTTTTTTTTTTTTGGGGGGGGGGGGAAAAAAGGGGGGTTTTTGGGGTTGGGGGTTTTTTTGGGGGGTTTTTTTTTTGTTTTGGTGTGTGTGTGGGGGGGTTTTGGTGTGTGTGTTTTGGGGGTGGGGGTGTTTTTTTGGGGGGGGGAATTTTTGGGGGGGGAATTTTTGGGGGTTTTGGGGTTGGGGGTGGGGGTTTTTTTTTTTTTGTGGGTGGGTTTTGGGGGTGGGGGGGGTTTTTGTGTGTGTGGGGTTTTTTTGGGGGGTGTGTGTTTTTGGGGGTTGTGTGGGGTTTTTTGGGGTGTGGGGGGTTTTTTTGGGAGTGGTGTTTTTTTTGGGGTTTTTTTGGGGGGGGGTTTTTGGGTAAAGGGGGTTTTTTGTTTGTTTTTTTTTTTTTTTGGGGGGGGTGTGTGGGGGGGGGGTTTTTGTGGGGGGGGTTTTTTTTTGGGGGGGGGGGGGGTTTTTTTTTTTTTGGGGGGGGGGGTTTTAAAAGGGGGCCAGGGGGTTTGTTTTTTTTTGGGGGGCGGTTAATTTTTTTTTTTTTGGGGTGTGGGGGGGTTTTGGGGGGGGGGTTTTTTTTAGGTGTGTGTGTGTGTGGGGGGTTTTTTTGGGGTGTGGGGTTTTTTTTCCCCCCCTTGGGGGTTTTTTTTGGGGGGGGGGGGGTTTTTTTGTTTTGTGGTGTGTTTTTTTTTTGTGTTTTTTGGGGGGTTTGTGTTTTTTGGGGGGGGGGGGGGGGGGTTTTGTGTTTTTGGGTGTGTTTTTTAAAAAAGGGGGGGGTTTTTTTGGGGGTTGGGGGTTTTTTTTTCCCCCCCAAAAGGGGGGGAAAGGGGGTTTTTTTCCCCCCCGGGGGGTTTGGGGCCCGCCCGGGTTCCTCCCCCCCAAACCCCCCCCCCCACACCCACAAAAAAAAAAAAAAAAGGAACAGCCAATCACAGGACAGGACAGCTCCACCAATCACAGGACAGCCAATCACAGGACAGGACAGCTCCACCAATCACAGAACAGCCAATCACAGGACAGGCCATGTGTTTTCTCTGGTTGTGACTGTGGCATGGTTGTTGGTTGTATAGCGCAGTGCAGTGCAGACGCAGGTGGAGCGCTCAGTGTGATGGTGAGTCTGCGCAGACGCAGGTGGAGTGCTCAGTGTGATGGTGAGTCTGCGCAGACGCAGGTGGAGTGCTCAGTGTGATGGTGAGTCTGCGCAGACGCAGGTGGAGCGCTCAGTGTGATGGTGAGTCTGCGCAGACGCAGGTGAGGCGCTCAGTGTGATGGTGAGTCTGCGCAGACGCAGGTGGAGCGCTCAGTGTGATGGTGAGTCTGCGCAGACGCAGGTGGAGCGCTCAGTGTGATGGTGAGTCTGCGCAGTGCAGTGTGCGCTCAGTGTGATGGTGAGTCTGCGCAGTGCAGTGTGCGCTCAGTGTGATGGTGAGTCTGCGCAGACGCAGGTGGAGCGCTCAGTGTGATGGTGAGTCTGCGCAGACGCAGGTGGAGCGCTCAGTGTGATGGTGAGTCTGCGCAGACGCAGGTGGAGCGCTCAGTGTGATGGTGAGTCTGCGCAGACGCAGGTGGAGCGCTCAGTGTGATGGTGAGTCTGCGCAGTGCAGTGTGCGCTCAGTGTGATGGTGAGTCTGCGCAGACGCAGGTGGAGCGCTCAGTGTGATGGTGAGTCTGCGCAGACGCAGGTGGAGCGCTCAGTGTGATGGTGAGTCTGCGCAGACGCAGGTGGAGCGCTCAGTGTGATGGTGAGTCTGCGCAGACGCAGTGTGCGCTCAGTGTGATGGTGAGTCTGCGCAGACGCAGGTGAGGCGCTCAGTGTGATGGTGAGTCTGCGCAGACACAGGTGAGGTGCTCAGTGTGATGGTGAGTCTGCGCAGACGCAGGTGGAGCGCTCAGTGTGATGGTGAGTCTGCGCAGACGCAGGTGAAGCGCTCAGTGTGATGGTGAGTCTGCGCAGACGCAGGTGGAGCGCTCAGTGTGATGGTGAGTCTGCGCAGACGCAGGTGAGGCGCTCAGTGTGATGGTGAGTCTGTGCAGACGCAGGTGAGGCGCTCAGTGTGATGGTGAGTCTGCGCAGACGCAGGTGGAGCGCTCAGTGTGATGGTGAGTCTGCGCAGACGCAGGTGGAGCGCTCAGTGTGATGGTGAGTCTGCGCAGACGCAGGTGGAGCGCTCAGTGTGATGGTGAGTCTGCGCCAGACAGTCTGCGCAGTGTGATGGTGAGTCTGTGCAGACGCAGGTGGAGTGCTCAGTGTGATGGTGAGTCTGCGCAGACGCAGGTGGAGCGCTCAGTGTGATGGTGAGTCTGCGCAGACGCAGGTGGAGCGCTCAGTGTGATGGTGAGTCTGCGCAGACGCAGGTGGAGCGCTCAGTGTGATGGTGAGTCTGCGCAGACGCAGGTGGAGCGCTCAGTGTGATGGTGAGTCTGCGCAGACGCAGGTGGAGCGCTCAGTGTGATGGTGAGTCTGCGCAGACGCAGGTGGAGCGCTCAGTGTGATGGTGAGTCTGCGCAGACGCAGGTGGAGCGCTCAGTGTGATGGTGAGTCTGCGCAGACGCAGGTGGAGCGCTCAGTGTGATGGTGAGTCTGCGCAGACGCAGGTGGAGCGCTCAGTGTGATGGTGAGTCTGCGCAGACGCAGGTGGAGCGCTCAGTGTGATGGTGAGTCTGCGCAGACGCAGGTGGAGCGCTCAGTGTGATGGTGAGTCTGCGCAGACGCAGGTGCGCAGACGCAGGTGGGGCGCTCAGTGTGATGGTGAGTCTGCGCAGACGCAGGTGGAGCGCTCAGTGTGATGGTGAGTCTGCGCAGACGCAGGTGAGAGCGCTCAGTGTGATGGTGAGTCTGCGCAGACGCAGGTGAGAGCGCTCAGTGTGATGGTGAGTCTGCGCAGACGCAGGTGGAGCGCTCAGTGTGATGGTGAGTCTGCGCAGACGCAGGTGGAGCGCTCAGTGTGATGGTGAGTCTGCGCAGACGCAGGTGGAGCGCTCAGTGTGATGGTGAGTCTGCGCAGACGCAGGTGGAGCGCTCAGTGTGATGGTGAGTCTGCGCAGACGCAGGTGGAGCGCTCAGTGTGATGGTGAGTCTGCGCAGACGCAGGTGGAGCGCTCAGTGTGATGGTGAGTCTGCGCAGACGCAGGTGGAGCGCTCAGTGTGATGGTGAGTCTGCGCAGACGCAGGTGGAGCGCTCAGTGTGATGGTGAGTCTGCGCAGACGCAGGTGGAGCGCTCAGTGTGATGGTGAGTCTGCGCAGACGCAGGTGGAGTGCTCAGTGTGATGGTGAGTCTGCGCAGACGCAGGTGGAGTGCTCAGTGTGATGGTGAGTCTGCGCAGACGCAGGTGGAGCGCTCAGTGTGATGGTGAGTCTGCGCAGACGCAGGTGGAGCGCTCAGTGTGATGGTGAGTCTGCGCAGACGCAGGTGGAGCGCTCAGTGTGATGGTGAGTCTGCGCAGACGCAGGTGGAGCGCTCAGTGTGATGGTGAGTCTGCGCAGACGCAGGTGGAGCGCTCAGTGTGATGGTGAGTCTGCGCAGACGCAGGTGGAGCGCTCAGTGTGATGGTGAGTCTGCGCAGACGCAGGTGGAGCGCTCAGTGTGATGGTGAGTCTGCGCAGACGCAGTGTGATGGTGCGCTCAGTGTGATGATGGTGAGTCTGCGCAGACGCAGGTGGAGCGCTCAGTGTGATGGTGAGTCTGCGCAGACGCAGGTGGAGCGCTCAGTGTGATGGTGAGTCTGCGCAGACGCAGGTGGAGCGCTCAGTGTGATGGTGAGTCTGCGCAGTGCAGTGTGCGCTCAGTGTGATGGTGAGTCTGCGCAGACGCAGGTGGAGCGCTCAGTGTGATGGTGAGTCTGCGCAGACGCAGGTGAGCGCTCAGTGTGATGGTGAGTCTCTGCGCAGTGGAGTGCGCAGTGGTGGAGCGCGCTCAGTGTGATGGTGAGTCTGCGCAGACGCAGGTGGAGCGCTCAGTGTGATGGTGAGTCTGCGCAGACGCAGGTGGAGCGCTCAGTGTGATGGTGAGTCTGCGCAGAGCGCAGTGTGATGGTGAGTCTGCGCTCAGTGTGTGTGGTGAGTCTGCGCAGACGCAGGTGGAGTGCGCTCAGTGTGATGGTGAGTCTGCGCAGACGCAGGTGGAGCGCTCAGTGTGATGGTGAGTCTGCGCAGACGCAGGTGGAGTGCTCAGTGTGATGGTGAGTCTGCGCAGACGCAGCTCAGTGTGGAGCGCTCAGTGTGATGGTGAGTCTGCGCAGACGCAGGTGGAGCGCTCAGTGTGATGGTGAGTCTGCGCAGACGCAGTGGAGGCTCAGCGATGGTGAGTGCGCAGACGCAGTGAGTGCTCAGTGTGATGGTGAGTCTGCGCAGACGCAGGTGGAGCGCTCAGTGTGATGGTGAGTCTGCGCAGACGCAGGTGGAGTGCGCTCAGTGTGATGGTGAGTCTGCGCAGATGCAGGTGGAGCAGCTCAGTGTGATGGTGAGTCTGCGCAGACGCAGGTGGACACGCTCAGTGTGATGGTGAGTCTGCGCAGTGCAGGTGTGCGCTCAGTGTGATGGTGAGTCTGCGCACGCATTGCTCAGTGTGATGTGAGTCTGCGCATGACGCAGTGTGAGTCGCTCTGATACTCTGTGTGGTGAGCTGCGCAGATACTCAGTGTGGTCTCAGTGCTCTGATACTCAGTGTGATACTCAGTCTGCGCATACGCAGGTGGAGCGCTCAGTGTGACTGGTGAGTTGCGCATAGTGCAGTGTGCGCTCAGTGTGATGGTGATACTCGCAGACGCAGGTGGAGCGCTCAGTGTGATGGTGTGGTGCGCAGCGCTCAGTGTGATGGTGAGTCTACTCAGTGGAGTGGCTCAGTGTGATGGTGAGTCTGCGCAGTGCAGGTGATAGCGCTCAGTGTGATGGGAGTCTGCGCAGACGCTGATACTCAGTGTGGTGGTGCTCTGCGATGCTCGTGTGTGAGTCTGCTGATACTCAGGTGGAGCGGCTCAGTGTGATGAGTCTGCGCAGTGCAGTGTGCGCTCAGTGTGATACTGAGTGTGGCAGACTCTGATACTCAGTGTGTGGTCGCTCTGATACTCAGTGTGTGGTCTGCTCAGATACTCAGTGTGGTCGCGCTGATACAGGTCAGTGTGTGGTGCTCTGCGATACTCAGGTGGAGCGCTCAGTGATGACTCAGTGTGGTCTGCTCTGATACTCAGTGTGGTCGCTCTGATACTCAGTGTGGTCGCTCTGATACTCAGTGTGTGGTCGCTCTGATACTCAGTGTGGTCGCTCTGATACTCAGTGTGTGTGGTCGCTCTGATACTCAGTGTGGTCGCTCTGATAGCGCTCAGTGTGATGGTGAGTGCGCAGCGCAGGTGAGCGCTCAGGTGTGGTCGCTCTGATACTCAGTGTGATGTGGTCTGCGCAGACGCTGCGCTCAGTGTGATGGTGAGTCTGCGCAGACTCTGAGCGCTCAGTGTGATCAGGTGGAGGCGCTCAGTGATACTCAGTGTGGCAGACGCTGATACTCAGTGTGATGGTCGCTCTGCGCAGTGTGGTGTGCGCTCAGTGTGATGGTGGTCGCGCTGATACTCAGTGTGATGGTGAGTACTGCGCAGTGCGCTCTGATACTCAGTGTGGTGAGTCTCGCAGACTCAGGTGAGAGTGCTCAGTGTGATGGTGAGCTGCGCAGACGCAGGTGGAGCGCTCAGTGTGATGGTGAGTATGCGCAGACGCTCTGATACTCGGTGTGGTCGCTCTGATACTCAGGTGTGACCACAGTGACCACGGTACGCTTGTTGGAGTACTGATACTCGGAACTGGTCGCTCTGAGAACTCGGGTGGTCCTCCATGATACACACAGTGTGGTCGCTCTGATACTCAGTGTGGTCGCTCTGACTTCAGTCTGTAGCTATTAGTGTGTCGTTGCTCCTACTCAGTGTGGTCGCTCTGATACTCAGTGTGGTCGCTCTGATACTCAGTGTGGTCGCTCTGATACTCAGTGTGGTCGCTCTGATACTCGGTGTGGTCGCTCTGATACTCAGTGTGGTCGCTCTGATACTCAGTGTGGTCGCTCTGATACTCGGTGTGGTCGCTCTGATACTCAGTGTGGTCGCTCTGATACTCAGTGTGGTCGCTCTGATACTCAGTGTGGTCGCTCTGATACTCAGTGTGGTCGCTCTGATACTCAGTGTGGTCGCTCTGATACTCTGTGTGGTCGCTCTGATACTCAGTGTGGTCGCTCTGATACTCAGTGTGTCGCTCTGATACTCAGTGTGGTCGCTCTGATACTCAGTGTGGTCGCTCTGATACTCAGTGTGGTCGCTCTGATACTCAGTGTGGTCGCTCTGATACTCAGTGTGGTCGCTCTGATACTCAGTGTGGTCGCTCTGATACTCTGTGTGGTCGCTCTGATACTCGGTGTGGTCGCTCTGATACTCGGTGTGGTCGCTCTGATACTCGGTGTGGTCGCTCTGATACTCTGATACTCAGTGTGGTTCGCTCTGATACTCAGTGTGGTCGCTCTGATACTCGGTGTGGTCGCTCTGATACTCAGTGTGGTCGCTCTGATACTCAGTGTGGTCGCTCTGATACTCAGTGTGGTCGCTCTGATACTCTGTGTGGTCGCTCTGATACTCTGTGTGGTCGCTCTGATACTCAGTGTGGTCGCTCTGATACTCAGTGTGGTCGCTCTGATACTCAGTGTGGTCGCTCTGATACTCAGTGTGGTCGCTCGCTCTGATACTCAGTGTGGTCGCTCTGATACTCAGTGTGGTCGCTCTGATACTCTGTGTGGTCGCTCTGATACTCAGTGTGGTCGCTCTGATACTCAGTGTGGTCGCTCTGATACTCTGATACTCAGTGTGGTCGCTCTGATACTCTGTGTGGTCGCTCTGATACTCAGTGTGGTCGCTCTGATACTCAGTGTGGTTGCTCTGATACTCTGATACTCAGTGTGGTTGCTCTGATACTCAGTGTGGCCGCTCTGATACTCAGTGTGGTTGCTCTGATACTCAGTGTGGTTGCTCTGATACTCTGATACTCAGTGTGTATACTCTGTGTGGTCGCTCTGATACTCAGTGTGGTCGCTCTGATACTCGGTGTGGTCGCTCTGATACTCGGTGTGGTCGCTCTGATACTCGGTGTGGTCGCTCTGATACTCGGTGTGGTCGCTCTGATGCTCTGATACTCAGTGTGGTCGCTCTGATGCTCTGATACTCAGTGTGGTCGCTCTGATACTCAGTGTGGTCGCTCTGATACTCAGTGTGGTCGCTCTGATACTCAGTGTGGTCGCTCTGATACTCAGTGTGGTCGCTCTGATACTCAGTGTGGTCGCTCTGATGCTCAGTGTGGTCGCTCTGATACTCAGTGTGGTCGCTCTGATACTCAGTGTGGTCGCTCTGATACTCAGTGTGGTCGCTCTGATACTCAGTGTGGTCGCTCTGATACTCTGTGTGTGCTCGCTCTGATACTCAGTGTGGTCGCTCTGATACTCAGTGTGGTCGCTCTGATACTCAGTGTGGTCGCTCGATACTCTGATACTACTCTGTGTGGTCGCTCTGATACTCGGTGTGGTCGCTCTGATACTCGGTGTGGTCGCTCTGATACTCAGTGTGGTCGCTCTGATACTCGGTGTGGTCGCTCTGATACTCAGTGTGGTTGCTCTGATACTCAGTGTGGTTGCTCTGATACTCTGATACTCAGTGTGGTCGCTCTGATACTCGGTGTGGTCGCTCTGATACTCAGTGTGGTCGCTCTGATACTCAGTGTGGTCGCTCTGATACTCGTGTGGTCGCTCTGATACTCAGTGTGGTCGCTCTGATACTCTGTGTGGTCGCTCTGATACTCAGTGTGGTCGCTCTGATACTCAGTGTGGTCGCTCTGATGCTCTGATACTCAGTGTGGTCGCTCTGATACTCAGTGTGGTCGCTCTGATACTCGGTGTGGTCGCTCTGATACTCGGTGTGGTCGCTCTGATACTCAGTGTGGTCGCTCTGATACTCTGTGTGGTCGCTCTGATACTCTGTGTGGTCGCTCTGATACTCAGTGTGGTTGCTCTGATACTCTGATACTCAGTGTGGTTGCTCTGATACTCAGTGTGGCCGCTCTGATACTCAGTGTGGTTGCTCTGATACTCAGTGTGGTTGCTCTGATACTCTGATACTCAGTGTGTATACTCTGTGTGGTCGCTCTGATACTCAGTGTG
>JAFMOC010001400.1:50000-52500 GCA_019802505.1 Corydoras sp. C115
ATGAGCTTCAGCAGATTTTAATAAAATACCTCATTAAAGATCAAAGCTTTGATCAATCACTCAGTTACTGCATTTATAATGATTACACTCAACCACATGATCAATAATGTCCTGCTGACCACATGATCAATAATGCCCTGCTGACCACATGATCAATAATCCCCTGCTGACCACATGATCAATAATGCCCTGCTGACCACATGATCAATAATGTCCTGCTGACCACATGATCAATAATGCCCTGCTGACCACATGATCAATAATCCCCTGCTGACCACATGATCAATAATGCCCTGCTGACCACATGATCAATAATGTCCTGCTGACCACATGATCAATAATCCCCTGCTGACCACATGATCAATAATCCCCTGCTGACCACATGATCAATAATCCCCTGCTGACCACGTGATCAATAATCCCCTGCTGACCACATGATCAATAATGTCCTGCTGACCACATGATCAATAATCCCCTGCTGACCACATGATCAATAATCCCCTGCTGACCACATGATCAATAATCCCCTGCTGACCACGTGATCAATAATCCCCTGCTGACCACATGATCAATAATGCCCTGCTGACCACATGATCAATAATGCCCTGCATGACCACATGATCAATAATGCCCTGCTGACCACATGATCAATAATGCCCTGCTGACCACATGATCAATAATGCCCTGCTGACCACATGATCAATAATGCCCTGCTGACCACGTGATCAATAATGCCCTGCTGACCACATGATCAATAATGCCCTGCTGACCACATGATCAATAATGCCCTGCTGACCACATGATCAATAATGCCCTGCTGACCACGTGATCAATAATGCCCTGCTGACCACATGATCAATAATGCCCTGCTGACCACATGATCAATAATGCCCTGCTGACCACGTGATCAATAATGCCCTGCTGACCACATGATCAATAATGCCCTGCTGACCACGTGATCAATAATGCCCTGCTGACCACATGATCAATAATCCCCTGCTGACCACATGATCAATAATGCCCTGCTGACCACATGATCAATAATGCCCTGCTGACCACATGATCAATAATGCCCTGCTGACCACATGATCAATAATCCCCTGCTGACCACATGATCAATAATGCCCTGCTGACCACGTGATCAATAATGCCCTGCTGACCACATGATCAATAATCCCCTGCTGACCACATGATCAATAATGCCCTGCTGACCACGTGATCAATAATCCCCTGCTGACCACATGATCAATAATGCCCTGCTGACCACATGATCAATAATCCCCTGCTGACCACATGATCAATCATGCCCTGCTGACCACATGATCAATAATGCCCTGCTGACCACATGATCAATAATGCCCTGCTGACCACATGATCAATAATCCCCTGCTGACCACATGATCAATAATGCCCTGCTGACCACATGATCAATAATCCCCTGCTGACCACATGATCAATAATGCCCTGCTGACCACGTGATCAATAATGCCCTGCTGACCACATGATCAATAATCCCCTGCTAACCACATGATCAATAATGCCCTGCTGACCACGTGATCAATAATGCCCTGCTGACCACATGATCAATAATCCCCTGCTGACCACATGATCAATAATGCCCTGCTGACCACATGATCAATAATGCCCTGCTGACCACGTGATCAATAATGCCCTGCTGACCACGTGATCAATAATGCCCTGCTGACCACATGATCAATAATCCCCTGCTGACCACATGATCAATAATGCCCTGCTGACCACGTGATCAATAATGCCCTGCTGACCACATGATCAATAATCCCCTGCTGACCACATGATCAATAATCCCCTGCTGACCACATGATCAATAATGCCCTGCTGACCACGTGATCAATAATGCCCTGCTGACCACATGATCAATAATGCCCTGCTGACCACATGATCAATAATGCCCTGCTGACCACATGATCAATAATGCCCTGCTGACCACATGATCAATAATCCCCTGCTGACCACATGATCAATAATGCCCTGCTGACCACGTGATCAATAATGCCCTGCTGACCACATGATCAATAATCCCCTGCTGACCACATGATCAATAATGCCCTGCTGACCACATGATCAATAATCCCCTGCTGACCACATGATCAATAATCCCCTGCTGACCACGTGATCAATAATGCCCTGCTGACCACATGATCAATAATGCCCTGCTGACCACATGATCAATAATCCCCTGCTGACCACATGATCAATAATCCCCTGCTGACCACATGATCAATAATGCCCTGCTGACCACATGATCAATAATGCCCTGCTGACCACATGATCAATAATCCCCTGCTGACCACGTGATCAATAATGCCCTGCTGACCACATGATCAATAATCCCCTGCTGACCACATGATCAATAATGCCCTGCTGACCACATGATCAATAATGCCCTGCTGACCACATGATCAATAATGCCCTGCTGACCACATGATCAATAATGCCCTGCTGACCACATGATCAATAA
>JAFMOC010001405.1:5000-10000 GCA_019802505.1 Corydoras sp. C115
AGCACAAAATGTTGTATTCATTTTTGTTTTGTAGGTTAAAGTGTTAATAATAAATTGAGCTCCTGAATGAATGTTGCTGATGAATTTGAATTTATTATATTTATTGATTTTGTTTCATTTCATTTTTCAGTATCAAATGCCAGGCGGCACGGTGGCTTAGTGGTTAGCACGTTCGCCTCTCAGCGCTAGGGATTCCCGGTTCGAATCCCCATCTGGGTGGAGTTTCCATGTTCTCCCCGTGTTTCCTCCGGGTTTCCTCCGGGTTCTCCGGTTTCCTCCCACAGTCCAAAAACATGGATCAAGTTAATTGAGTTCTCTAAATTGCCCCATATAGAGTGTGTGTGTGTGAGTGAGTGTGTGCCCAGAGATGGATTGGCGCCCTGTCCTGGGTCTGTCTGCCCAGCGCCCGAGACGTTCTCCCCTGGATGGGCGTGGGGAACCCCACCGCGACCCTGGTAGAGGATAAAGCGGGAGATAATGAATGAATGAATGAGTATCAAATGCCAGTCAGTTCAAAAATGTTTCTAGTTGAAATAAGGATTTCATTCATTCGTTTCTGTTACAAACTAAAAAACAAAGTTAAAATGATTCTTTGTTCTAAGTTGATCTATATTTCTTTCTTTTTTATTTTCTTTATTGTTAATAAGGAGACATTGTTATAAAAGAGCTGTACTTATGACAAATTTATAGACAAATCATACTACAGTGGGTATAAAAATAATTTTTCATCCCATTTTGTCATGTACGGGGGGGGGGGGGTGAGTGTGTGTGTGGGGGGGGCGCAAAAAGTTTTCTTCTTCCTAGGGGGGGGGCTTAACAGAAAATAATTGAGAAGCACTGCTTTAGTGTATCCTGACGTCAGACTGTAGGAGTGAAGCACCGTCATCATGATGGATTATCTCGTATCAAACTCAGTCTGCTGATAACACAGTGGAAACATAAAAACGCTTCGGCTTTCATCTCTGATTTGCTCTAAACCCCCCGGGAACCACACCCTGAACACCACCATGCATGACATCCTGTCCTGATAAACTATAGTCCTATAGAGCTGAGGTTCTCAAACGTTCTGTGAACGAGGTGTTGTGAGGCGTGACATGTAGAGGAGTGCAGTTACACCTCATTCCCGTGATTTATTCCCAATAATAAACAACCTGGAGCTGCAACGATTATTTTGAGAATCGATTAATCGGTCGATTATTAATCGAATCAGATCCACACTGAAATTAAATACCAAGGCTTGATTCAGAAATGCGATCTTCAGTGAGCTGTCGACCACACAGCTCGATTCAGGGCGTGATGACCACACAGCTCGATTCAGGGCGTGTCGACCACACAGCTCGATTCAGGGCGTGTCGACCACACAGCTCGATTCAGGGCGTGTCGACCACACAGCTCGATTCAGGGCGTGTCGACCACACAGCTCGATTCAGGGCGTGTCGACCACACAGCTCGATTCAGGGCGTGTTCACACAGCTCGGTTCAGGGCGTGTCGACCTCACAGCTCGATTCAGGGCGTGATGACCACACAGCTCGATTCAGGGCGTGTCGACCACACAGCTCGATTCAGGGCGTGTTGACCACACAGCTCGATTCAGGGCGTGTCGACCACACAGCTCGGTTCAGGGCGTGTCGACCACACAGCTCGGTTCAGGGCGTGTCGACCACACAGCTCGGTTCAGGGCGTGATGACCACACAGCTCGATTCAGGGCGTGTCGACCACACAGCTCGATTCAGGGCGTGTCGACCACACAGCTCGATTCAGGGCGTGTCGACCACACAGCTCGATTCAGGGCGTGTCGACCACACAGCTCGATTCAGGGCGTGTCGACCACACAGCTCGATTCAGGGCGTGTCGACCACACAGCTCGATTCAGGGCGTGTCGACCACACAGCTCGATTCAGGGCGTGTCGACCACACAGCTCGATTCAGGGCGTGTCGACCACACAGCTCGATTCAGGGCGTGTCGACCACACAGCTCGATTCAGGGGTGCCACACAGCTCGATTCAGGGCGTGTCCACACAGCTCGATTCAGGGCGTGTCGACCACACAGCTCGATTCAGGGCGTGTCGACCACACAGCTCGATTCAGGGCGTGTCGACCACACAGCTCGATTCAGGGCGTGTCGACCACACAGCTCGATTCAGGGCGTGGGCGCTCGTTCGACCACACAGCTCGATTCAGGGCGTGTGTCGACCACACAGCTCGATTCCGGGCGTGTCGACCACACAGCTCGATTCAGGGCGTGTCGACCACACAGCTCGATTCAGGGCGTGTCGACCTCACAGCTCGATTCAGGGCGTGTTGACCACACAGCTCGATTCAGGGCGTGTCCACACAGCTCGATTCAGGGCGTGTCGACCACACAGCTCGATTCAGGGCGTGTCCACACAGCTCGATTCAGGGCGTGTCGACCACACAGCTCGATTCAGGGCGTGTCCACACAGCTCGATTCAGGGCGTGTCGACCTCACAGCTCGATTCAGGGCGTGATGACCACACAGCTCGATTCAGGGCGTGTCGACCACACAGCTCGGTTCAGGGCGTGTCGACCACACAGCTCGATTCAGGGCGTGATGACCACACAGCTCGATTCAGGGCGTGTCGACCACACAGCTCGATTCAGGGCGTGTCGACCACACAGCTCGATTCAGGGCGTGTCGACCACACAGCTCGATTCAGGGCGTGTCGACCACACAGCTCGATTCAGGGCGTGTCGACCACACAGCTCGATTCAGGGCGTGTCGACCACACAGCTCGATTCAGGGCGTGTCGACCACACAGCTCGATTCAGGGCGTGTCGACCACACAGCTCGATTCAGGGCGTGTCGACCACACAGCTCGATTCAGGGCGTGTCGACCACACAGCTCGATTCAGGGCGTGTCGACCTCACAGCTCGATTCAGGGCGTGTTGACCACACAGCTCGATTCAGGGCGTGTCCACACAGCTCGATTCAGGGCGTGTCGACCACACAGCTCGATTCAGGGCGTGTCGACCACACAGCTCGATTCAGGGCGTGTCGACCACACAGCTCGATTCAGGGCGTGTCGTCCACACAGCTCGATTCAGGGCGTGTCGACCACACAGCTCGATTCAGGGCGTGTCGACCACACAGCTCGATTCAGGGCGTGTCGACCACACAGCTCGATTCAGGGCGTGTCGACCACACAGCTCGATTCAGGGCGTGTCGACCACACAGCTCGATTCAGGGCGTGTCAGGGCGTGACCACACAGCTCGATTCAGGGCGTGTCGACCTCACAGCTCGATTCAGGGCGTGTTGACCACACAGCTCGATTCAGGGCGTGTCGACCACACAGCTCGATTCAGGGCGTGTCGACCACACAGCTCGATTCAGGGCGTGTCGACCACACAGCTCGATTCAGGGCGTGTCGACCACACAGCTCGATTCAGGGCGTGTCGTCCACACAGCTCGATTCAGGGCGTGTCGGTGCGTCTGATATCATGATGATGGAAAACATGAGCGTCGATTCAGAGGGGCGTGTGGCGAGCAACGTGCACACAGCTCGATTTTTCTAAGGGCGGAATGTCCGCACAGCTTTCAGGGCGTGAGACCACACAGTCGATTTGCGTTCGACCACCAGCTGACTTCAGGGCGTGTCTTATCAGCTCTTTCATCTCTAAGCTCAGCTCGATTCAGACCCAGGATTCAGGGCTGTCGATGCACACAGCTCGATTCAGGCGGGAAGAGTCGTCAGTGCCACCTCACAGCCTCCACCACCACACCTCGATTCAGGGCTACCAACAGCTATCAGGGGCGTACCTCCACCTCCACCACTACCACCTCCACTACCACTATTACCTCCACCACCACCACTACCACCTCCACTACCACTATTACCTCCACCACCACCACCACTATTACCTCCACCACCACTACCACCTCCACCACCACCACCACTATTACCTCCACCACCACCACTACCACCACTATTACCTCCACCACCACCACCACCACTATTACCACCACCACCTCCACTACTATTACCTCCACCTCCACCACCACTATTACCTCCACCTCCACCACCACCACTATTACCTCCACCTCCACCACCACTATTACCTCCACCACTACCACCTCCACAACCACCACCACCACTATTACCTCCACCACCACTACCACCATTACCTCCACCTCCACCACCACTACCACCTCCACCACTATTACCTCTACCTCCACCTCCACCACCACCACCACCACTATTACCTCCACCACCACTACTACCACCTCCACCACCACCACTACCACCTCCACCACCACCTCCACCACCACCACCTCCACCACTATTACCTCCACCTCCACCACCACCACCACTATTTCCTCCATCCCCACCTCCACTACCACCTCCACCACCACCTCCACCAGCTCCACCTACACCACCACCACCACTACCTCCACCACACCTCCACCACCTCCACTACCTCCACCCCCACCACCACCTCCACTACCACCTCCACCTCCACCTCCACCAGCTCCACCTACACCACCACCACCACTACCTCCACCACACCTCCACCCCCACTACCACCTCCACCACCACTACCACCTCCACCATCACTACCTCCACCCCCACCTCCACCCCCACTAACACCTCCACTACCACCTCCACCACCACCTTCACTACCTCCACCCCCACTACCACCTCCACCTCCACTAACTGAATGTGGAGATAAGAATCAGAATGCTGGCTGGCATCCTGCAGAGAGGCAAAGAGCTGGATGCTGAGTGTCTATAGTGACAGCCAGCCAAATATTTACTTAAAAGGAAGTCTTAAAGGAAGTCTTAAAGGAAGTCTTAAAGGAAGTCTTGTGTCTCATACTGAGTGACGTCCTCTCTGAAGAGACGCCCGGAACCCTGCAACCGCACAGAGCTGCCACCGTATTCCCATGCAGGCTGTCAGTCAACTTCTGCTTCAAGCCATTTATTTATAGAGAACTTTTTAGAACAGTACAACGTCTTAAAGCAGCTTTACAGTCTTA
>JAFMOC010001405.1:15000-25000 GCA_019802505.1 Corydoras sp. C115
CTGGGCACACACTCACTCATACACACACACACTCTATATGGGGCAATTTGGAGAACTCAATTGACTTGATCCATATTTTTGGACTGTGGGAGGAAACCGGAGAACCCGGAGGAAACCCACACAGACACGGGGGGAATATGGAAACTCCACCCAGATGGCGATTCGAACCGGGAATCCCTAGCGCTGAGAGGAGAACATGCTAAACACTAAGCCACCGTGCCGCCCCTCAGATTTATTTCTCTTGGGATGTTTGAATGTCATTCCTCACTGCGACTGTGGGAGGAAACCGGAGAACCCGGAGGAAACCCACGCGGACATGGGGAGAACATGGAAACTCCACCCAGATGGGGATTCGAACCGGGAATCCCTAGCGCTGAGAGGAGAACATGCTAACCACTAAGCCACCGTGCCGCCCTTGTTCCCATTTCAATTATTCTAATTACATCACGGTGGTTTAGCATTTGGCATGTTCTCCTCTCAGCACTAGGGATTCCCGGTTCGAATCCCCATCTGGGTGGAGTTTCCATGTTCTCCCCGTGTCTGCGTGGGTGTCCTCTGGGTTCTCCGGTTTCCTCCCTCAGTCCAAAAACATGGATCTAGGTCAATTGAGTTCTCCAAATTGCCCCATATAGAGTGTGTCTGTGTGAGTGAGTGTGTGCCCAGTGATGGATTGGTGTCCTGTCCTGGGTGTATCTGCCCAGCGTCTGAAACGTTCTCCCCTGGATGGGCATGGGGAACCCCCCCCCCCACGTTCCTAGTAAAGGATAGAGCAGAAGATAATGGATGGATGTTTTATATGTAACACTGTGCAGTATGGAGATGCTCCTGCTTGCCCTGAATTTTAATAACATTTATTTTTGTAAAGGATGTTCTGCTGTAGACCCTGCTGACCCTCAGACGTCCTTTTCAGGTCAGGTGAACAGAACCGTTCTGGTTCTGAGGCAGCAGCTGCAACAGAGTGAACGTTCTCTCGGTTCCACCTCACACTCATCAGGATGCTAAACGAACCGAGGCTCGTTCCATTAGATCACTGTCTGTTTGCTCTGAGAACCGGCTGGAGGCGGGACATCAGAACCCTCATGCCCGAACCCTCCAGCAACCCAGTAACCAATCAGCAGTCGCTCTCCGGGAGCTATGCAAAGGCCACATCCAATTAAAAGCACTCTCGTTAATGAAGCGCTTCCATGTTTCCATGGAGACGGTGCTCAGCGCGCTGGTTAATTATCAGCCATGGAAACTGATTCAGGTGCATGATGGGAGTGAGGTAGCAGTGACCTGCTCCATGTGGAGGTCATGACCTCATCATCATCATCCTCATCCTCATCATCCTCATTATCATCATCATCCTCATCATCATCATCTTCATCCTCATCATCCTCATCATCCTCATTATCATCATCATCCTCATCATCATCATCTTCATCCTCATCATCATCATCATCCTCATTATCATCCTCATTATCATCATCATCATCCTCCTTCTCATTCTCATCATCATCCTCATTATCATCCTCATTATCATCATCATCATCATCATCATCCTCCTTCTCATCATTATCATCCTCATTATCATCCTCATTATCATCCTCATTATCATCCTCATCATCATCATCATCCTCCTCATTATCATCATCATCATCATCATCCTCATTATCATCCTCATCATCCTCCTTCTCATTCTCATCATCATCATCATCATCCTCATCATTATCCTCATCATCTTCATCCTCATCCTCATCATCATCATCCTCATCTTCATCCTCATCCTCATCATCATCATCCTCATCATCATCATCATCCTCATCATCCTCATCATCATCATCCTCATCTTCATCCTCATCCTCATCATCATCATCCTCATCATCATCCTCATCCTCATCATCATCATCATTATCATCATCCTCATCCTCATCTTCATCCTCATTATCATCATCATCATCATCATCCTCATCTTCATCCTCATTATCCTCATCCTCATCATCATCCTCATTATCATCATCATCATCATCATCCTCATCCTCATCTTCATCCTCATTATCCTCATCATCCTCATTATCATCATCATCCTCATCCTCATCTTCATCCTCATTATCATCATCATCATCATCATCCTCATCCTCATCTTCATCCTCATTATCCTCATCATCCTCATTATCATCATCATCCTCATCCTCATCATCATCCTCATTATCATCATCATCATCATCATCCTCATCCTCATCTTCATCCTCATTATCCTCATCATCCTCATTATCATCATCATCATCCTCATCCTCATCATCATCCTCCTCATCATCATCATCATCCTCATCATCATCATCATCATCATCATCCTCATCATCATCATCCTCATCATCATCCTCATCCTCATCATCATCATCATTATCCTCATCATCCTCATTATCATCCTCATTATCATCCTCATTATCATCCTCATTATCATCATCATCCTCATCATTATCATCATCCTCATCATCATCATTATCCTCATCATCCTCATTATCATCCTCATTATCATCCTCATTATCATCCTCATCCTCATCATCATCTTCATCCTCATTATCCTCATCATCCTCATTATCATCATCCTCATTATCATCATCCTCATTATCATCCTCATCCTCATCATCATCTTCATCCTCATTATCCTCATCATCCTCATTATCATCCTCATCCTCATCTTCATCCTCATCATCCTCATTATCATCCTCATCATCATCATCATCATCATCATCATCATCATCATTATCCTCATCATCCTCATTATCATCCTCATTATCATCCTCATTATCATCATCATCCTCATCATCATCCTCATCATTATCATCATCCTCATCATCATCATCATCATCATCATTATCCTCATCATCCTCATTATCATCATCATTATCATCCTCATTATCATCATCATCCTCATCATTATCATCATCCTCATCATCATCATCATCATCATCATCATTATCCTCATCATCCTCATTATCATCATCATTATCATCCTCATTATCATCCTCATTATCATCATCATCCTCATCATTATCATCATCCTCATCATCATCATCATCATCATTATCCTCATCATCCTCATTATCATCATCATCATCATCATCCACATCATCATCATTATCCTCATCATCCTCATTATCATCCTCATTATCATCATCATCCTCATCATTATCATCATCCTCCTCATCATCATCCTCATTATCATCATCCTCATCATCATCATCCTCATTATCATCCTCATTATCATCCTCATTATCATCCTCATTATCATCCTCATCATCATCATCCTCATTATCATCCTCATCATCATCATCCTCATCATCATCCTCATTATCATCATCCTCATCATCATCATCATCATTATCATCCTCATTATCATCATCATCTTCATCCTCATTATCATCCTCATTATCATCCTCATCATCATCATCCTCATCCTCATTATCATCATCCTCATCATCATCATCATCATCATTATCCTCATCATCCTCATTATCATCATCATTATCATCATCATCCTCATCATCATCATTATCCTCATCATCCTCATTATCATCATCATTATCATTATCATCATCATCATTATCCTCATCATCCTCATTATCATCATCATCATCATCATCATCATCATCATCATCATCATCATCTCATCATCATCATCATCATCATCATCATCATCCTCATCATCCTCATTATCATCCTCATTATCATCATCATCCTCATCATTATCATCATCCTCATTATCATCCTCATCATCATCCTCATCATCATCATCCTCATCATCATCATCCTCATTATCATCCTCATCATTATCATCATCCTCATTATCATCCTCATCATCATCATCATCATCATCATCCTCATCATCATCATCCTCATTATCATCCTCATTATCATCCTCATTATCATCCTCATCATCATCATCCTCATCATCATCATCATCATCCTCATTATCATCATCATCCTCCTTCTCATTCTCATCATCATCATCCTCATTATCATCCTCATTATCATCCTCATCATCATCATCATCCTCATCATCATCCTCATCATCATCATCATCATCCTCATCATCATTATCATTATCATCCTCATTATCATCCTCATTATCATCATCATCATCCTCATTATCATCCTCATCATCCTCATTATCATCCTCATTATCATCCTCATTATCATCCTCATTATCATCCTCATTATCATCCTCATTATCATCATCATCCTCCTTCTCATTCTCATCATCATCATCATCATCCTCATCATTATCCTCATCATCATCATCCTCATCATCATCATCCTCATCATCATCCTCATTATCATCCTCATCATCATCCTCATCATCATCATCATCATCATCCTCATTCTCATCATCATCATCCTCCTTCTCATTCTCATCATCATCATCCTCATTATCATCCTCATTATCATCATCCTCATCATCATCCTCATCATCATCATCATCCTCATTCTCATCATCATCATCCTCCTTCTCATTCTCATCATCATCATCCTCATTATCATCCTCATTATCATCCTCATCATCATCCTCATCATCATCATCATCATCCTCATCCTCATTATCATTATCATCCTCATTATCATCCTCATTATCATCATCATCATCCTCATTATCATCCTCATCATCCTCATTATCATCCTCATTATCATCCTCATTATCATCCTCATTATCATCCTCATCATCCTCATTATCATCCTCATCCTCATCATCATCATCATCATCCTCATTATCATCCTCATTATCATCATCATCCTCCTTCTCATTATCCTCATCATCATCATCCTCATCATCATCATCCTCATCATCATCCTCATTATCATCCTCATCATCATCCTCATCATCATCATCATCATCATCCTCATTCTCATCATCATCATCCTCATTATCATCATCATCATCATCATCATCCTCATCATCATCCTCCATGAGGAGGTCATGACCTCATCCTCATCATCCTCATCATTCTCCTTCTCATCATCATCATCATCTTCATCATCATCATCATCCTCATCCTCTTAAGAACCCAGTGTTGTGAGCTTGTGAAACACACACACACACACACACACACACACACACACACACACACACACACACACACTGAGTGAAGTGATCACACATGCCCACAGCACCCGGGGAGCAGTTGGGGTTAGGAGCCTTGCCCAAAGAATTGTGAGATCAGTTCTAATCCCCGGGTTCTCCGGTTTCCTCCCACAGTCCAAAAACATGGATCAAGTCAATTGAATTCTCCAAATTGCCCCATATAGAGTGTGTCTGTGTGAGTGAGTGTGTGTCCAGCGATGGATTGGCGCCCTGTCCTGGGTCTATCTGCCCAGCGCCTGAAACGTTCTCCCCTGGATGGGCATGGGGAACCCCACCGCGACCCTAATAGAGGATAAAGCAGAAGATAATGAATGAATGAATGTGTGTTATTGTGTTATCGTGTGTTATGGTGTGTTATGGTGTGTTATCGTGTGTTATCGTGTGTTATCGTGTGTTATGGTGTGTTATCGTGCGTTATTGTGTGTTATCGTGTGTTATGGTGTGTTATGGTGTGTTATCGTGTGTTATCGTGTGTTATCGTGTGTTATCGTGTGTTATCGTGTGTTATCGTGTGTTATCGTGTGTTATCGTGTGTTATCGTGTGTTATGGTGTGTTATGGTGTGTTATGGTGTGTTATCGTGTGTTATCGTGCGTTATGGTGCGTTATCGTGCGTTATGGTGCGTTATGGTGCGTTATGGTGCGTTATGGTGTGTTATGGTGTGTTATTGTGTGTTATCGTGTGTTATCGTGTGTTATCGTGTGTTATCGTGTGTTATCGTGTGTTATCGTGTGTTATCGTGTGTTATCGTGTGTTATCGTGTGTTATCGTGTGTTATCGTGTGTTATGGTGTGTTATCGTGTGTTATGGTGTGTTATGGTGTGTTATGGTGTGTTATGGTGTGTTATGGTGTGTTATCGTGTGTTATGGTGTGTTATCGTGTGTTATGGTGTGTTATCGTGTGTTATCGTGTGTTATCGTGTGTTATCGTGTGTTATCGTGTGTTATCGTGTGTTATCGTGTGTTATCGTGTGTTATCGTGTGTTATGGTGTGTTATGGTGTGTTATCGTGTGTTATGGTGTGTTATTGTGTGTTATGGTGTGTTATGGTGTGTTATGGTGTGTTATCGTGTGTTATCGTGTGTTATCGTGTGTTATCGTGTGTTATCGTGTGTTATCGTGTGTTATCGTGTGTTATCGTGTGTTATCGTGTGTTATGGTGTGTTATGGTGTGTTATTGTGTGTTATGGTGTGTTATGGTGTGTTATGGTGTGTTATGGTGTGTTATCGTGTGTTATGGTGTGTTATTGTGTGTTATCGTGTGTTATCGTGTGTTATCGTGTGTTATCGTGTGTTATCGTGTGTTATCGTGTGTTATCGTGTGTTATCGTGTGTTATCGTGTGTTATCGTGTGTTATCGTGTGTTATGGTGTGTTATGGTGTGTTATGGTGTGTTATGGTGTGTTATGGTGTGTTATGGTGTGTTATCGTGTGTTATGGTGTGTTATCGTGTGTTATGGTGTGTTATCGTGTGTTATCGTGTGTTATCGTGTGTTATCGTGTGTTATCGTGTGTTATGGTGTGTTATCGTGTGTTATCGTGTGTTATCGTGTGTTATCGTGTGTTATCGTGTGTTATCGTGTGTTATCGTGTGTTATGGTGTGTTATCGTGTGTTATGGTGTGTTATCGTGTGTTATCGTGTGTTATCGTGTGTTATCGTGTGTTATCGTGTGTTATCGTGTGTTATCGTGTGTTATCGTGTGTTATCGTGTGTTATCGTGTGTTATCGTGTGTTATCGTGTGTTATCGTGCGTTATCGTGTGTTATTGTGCGTTATTGTGTGTTATTGTGTGTTATGGTGTGTTATCGTGTGTTATGGTGTGTTATGGTGTGTTATGGTGTGTTATGGTGTGTTATCGTGTGTTATCGTGTGTTATCGTGTGTTATCGTGCGTTATCGTGTGTTATTGTGCGTTATTGTGTGTTATTGTGTGTTATTGTGTGTTATCGTGTGTTATCGTGTGTTATCGTGTGTTATCGTGTGTTATTGTGTGTTATCGTGTGTTATGGTGTGTTATCGTGTGTTATTGTGCGTTATTGTGTGTTATCGTGTGTTATTGTGTGTTATCGTGTGTTATCGTGTGTTATCGTGTGTTATCGTGTGTTATCGTGTGTTATTGTGTGTTATTGTGTGTTAGAACATCATGGCTGTGATTTAGTTGCAGACACACGCAGAATGCTGGAAGCTGTAAATCTTCACATCCGCAGTGTTTTTTCCGTAACACAACCTCGAGTGTTATATTGCTTTTTAACAAGATCCATTTGCCACCACTATAGACTGAGATTTATTCGGTTCCGTGAGCACAAATAGTGCGAGGCTGTTGCCTAGCAACCTATAAACATGCTACACCAGATCGGAGGGAAGTATTAACGAGGTCCTGCGTGCGGGCCGGCTGCGATTGGCCGGCGTTACGGCCGCACCTGAGGGGAACCGTGTTCCCGATGCTGAGTGGATTTAAGCTTTCAGCATCGTTACCGCAGGGGGCAATCTTTCCAACCAGAGAACGAAAACCCTCCAGCCATGCTGCATTCCACACAAATACGGAACACTGGAGAATCATTGTTTAATGAGAGCTTCAGTAACACAGCCGTTGCTGAGCTGCGTGTCGCCGTGCCGACATTGTGATACGAGGGGGGGGGGGTTCCCCATGCCCATCCAGGGGAGAACGTTTCGGGCGCTGGGCAGATACACCCAGGACAGGGCGCCAATCCATCACTGGGCACACACTCACTCACACAGACACACTCTATATGGGGCAATTTGGAGAACTCAATTGACTTGATCCATGTTTTTGGACTGTGGGAGGAAACCGGAGAACCCGGAGGAAACCCACGCGGACACGGGGAGAACATGGAAACTCCACCCAGATGGGGATTCGAACCGGGAATCCCTAGTGCTGAGAGGAGAACATGCTAAACACTAAGCCACCGTGCCGCCCCCTACCCTTAAGTTCAAGTCATTTATTTATCCATCCAGCCAGATACACCCAGGACAGGGTGCCAATCCATCACTGGGCACACACTCACAGACACACACACTCTATATGGGGCAATTTGGAGAATTCAATTGACCTTGATCCATGTTTTTAGACTGTGGGAGGAAACCAGAGAACCCTGAGGAAACCCACGCGGACACGGGTTTGCATTGTAGTGCAAATGTATAAAATGCAGGTAGGTAATGATTTAAAAAAACATTGTACGGATTTGTCTCTGTGCAAAGTGTTTATAAACCATTAATGAATGTATTTATATCTCACTCTAAATATAGAGATCAGGATCATCAGAACATTGTAGAGTTACCAACAATATGAATCATTTCCTTCCTACATCCTGCTACTTTCACAGCACTGACTTCTAATATATATATATATATATATATATATATATATATAGTTCATAGAAGTCTGTATATATATATATAATAAAATATATATAAATATATACAAAATATATATAATATATATATATATATATATATATATATATATATATATATATATATATATATATATATATATATATATAAAATATATAATATATATATAATATATATATAATATATATATATATTTATATTTGTGTGTATATTATATATATATATATATAAAATGTATTTGTATTTGTAATGTATAAAATCTGTAAGTGTGTATGAATTTATGTATGTATATATATATGTGTGTGTGTGTGTGTATGTGAGTGTATTTATGTATGTGTATATTTATATAGGCACGGTGGTTTAGTGGTTAGCACGTTCGCCTCTCAGCGCTAGGGATTCCCGATTCGAATCCCCATCTGGGTGGAGTTTCCATGTTCTCCCCGTGTCTGCGTGGGTTTCCTCCGGGTTCTCCGGTTTCCTCCCACAGTCCAAAAACATGGATCACGTCAATTGAGTTCTCCAAATTGCCCCATATAGAGTGTGTCTGTGTGAGTGAGTGTGTGCCCAGCGATGGATTGGTGCGCTGTCCTGGGTGTATCTGCCCAGCACCCGAGACGTTCTCTCCTGGATGGGCATGGGGAACCCCACCGCGACCCTAATAGAGGATAAAGCGGGAGATAATGAATGAAAATGAATATATTTATATATGTATATGTGTGTGTGTACGAGTGTATTTATGTATGTATGTGTGTGTGTATTTATATATGTATGTGTGTGTGTGTGTGTGTATATATGTGAGTATGTGCATGTATGAATGTACGTGTGTATCTATCTATCTATCTATCTATCTATCTATCTATATATATATATATATATATATATATATATATATATATATATATATATATATAGGGCGGCACGGTGGCTTAGTGCTTAGCATGTTCTCCTCTCAGCGCTAGGGGTTCCTGGTTCGAATCCCAATCTGGGTGGAGTTTCCATGTTCTCCCCGTGTCCGCGTGGGTTTCCTCCGGGTTCTCCGGTTTCCTCCCACAGTCCAAAAACATGGATCAAGTCAATTGAGTTCTCCAAATTGCCCCATATAGAGTGTGTGTGTGTGTGTGTGAGTGTGTGCCCAGTGATGGATTGGCGTCCTGTCCTGGGTCTATCTGCCCAGCGCCCGAAACGTTCTCCTCTGGATGGGCATGGGGAACCCCACCACAAACCTAATAGAGGATAAAGCGGATGATAATGGCTGGATATATATATATATATATATATATATATAAAACTTTAAATGTAAATATATAGTTTATTGACACTAATTCAAACTGTTGCAGCTGAAATCTGACCCTTTTTTATAGTTTGATATGAAACGTTAAACCGACGCTGAATCAACACGCCGGTGTGTGTGCCGCGGTGCTCAGGGTTAATGTTGTGTTAGAACAGCGCAGTGAAGGTCTGCGGTGGACGCTGCGTTCGGGACGCTGACGTTGTTTGTTTTT
>JAFMOC010001405.1:30000-36884 GCA_019802505.1 Corydoras sp. C115
TATGTAACGACAGACGGGGGTTCTTTAGATAACGTTACGTAACGACAGACGGGGGTTCGTTAGGTAACAACAGACGGGGGTTCTTTAGATAACGTTACGTAACGACAGACGGGGGTTCGTTAGGTAACGACAGACGGGGGTTCTTTAGATAACGTTACGTAACGACAGACAGGGGTTCGTTAGGTAACGTTACGTGACGACAGACGGGGTTTGTTGGGTAACGACAGACAGGGGTTCGTTACGTAACGACAGACGGGGGTTCTTTAGGTAACGTTACGTAACGACAGACGGGGGTTCGTTGGGTAACGACAGACGGGGGTTCGTTACATAACGACAGACGGGGGTTCTTTAGGTAACGTTACGTAACGACAGACGGGGGTTCGTTGGGTAACGACAGACGGGGGTTCATTACGTAACGACAGACGGGGGTTCTTTAGGTAACGTTACGTAACGACAGACGGGGGTTCGTTGGGTAACGACAGACGGGGGTTCGTTGGGTAACGACAGACGGGGGTTCGTTGGGTAACGACAGACGGGGGTTCGTTAGGTAACGACAGACGGGGGTTCGTTGGGTAACGACAGACGGGGGTTCGTTAAGTAAAGACAGACGGGGGTTCGTTGGGTAACGACAGACGGGGGTTCGTTAGGTAACGACAGACGGGGGTTCGTTGGGTAACGACAGACGGGGGTTCGTTGGGTAACGACAGACGGGGGTTCGTTAAGTAAAGACAGACGGGGGTTCGTTACGTAACGACAGACGGGGGTTCGTTAGGTAACGACAGACGGGGGTTCGTTATGTAACGACAGACGGGGGTTCTTTAGATAACGTTACGTAACGACAGACGGGGGTTCGTTAGGTAACAACAGACGGGGGTTCTTTAGATAACGTTACGTAACGACAGACGGGGGTTCGTTAGGTAACGACAGACGGGGGTTCTTTAGATAACGTTACGTAACGACAGACGGGGGTTCGTTAGGTAACGTTACGTGACGACAGACGGGGGTTTGTTGGGTAACGACAGACAGGGGTTCGTTACGTAACGACAGACGGGGGTTCTTTAGGTAACGTTACGTAACGACAGACGGGGGTTCGTTGGGTAACGACAGACGGGGGTTCGTTACATAACGACAGACGGGGGTTCTTTAGGTAACGTTACGTAACGACAGACGGGGGTTCGTTGGGTAACGACAGACGGGGGTTCATTACGTAACGACAGACGGGGGTTCTTTAGGTAACGTTACGTAACGACAGACGGGGGTTCGTTGGGTAACGACAGACGGGGGTTCGTTACGTAACGACAGACGGGGGTTCTTTAGGTAACGTTACGTAACGACAGACGGGGGTTTGTTGGGTAACGACAGACGGGGGTTCGTTAGGTAACGACAGACGGGGGTTCTTTAGGTAACGTTACGTAACGACAGACGGGGGTTTGTTGCGTAATGACAGACTGGGGTTCGTTAGGTAACGACGGAAGGGGGTTCTTTAGGTAACGTTACGTAACGACAGACGGGGGTTCGTTAGGTAACGACAGATGGGGGTTCTTTAGGTAACGTTACGTAACGACAGACGGGGGTTCGTTGCGTAATGACAGATGGGGGTTCGTTAGGTAACGACAGATGGGGGTTCGTTAGGTAACGTTACGTGACGACAGACGGGGGTTTGTTGCGTAATGACAGATGGGGGTTCGTTAGGTAACGACAGACGGGGGTTCGTTAGGTAACGTTACGTGACGACAGACGGGGGTTTGTTAGGTAACGTTACGTGACGACAGACGGGGGTTTGTTGCGTAATGACAGATGGGGGTTCGTTAGGTAACGACAGACGGGGGTTCGTTAGGTAACGTTACGTGACGACAGACGGGGGTTTGTTAGGTAACGTTACGTGACGACAGACGGGGGTTTGTTGCGTAATGACAGATGGGGGTTCGTTAGGTAACGACAGACGGGGGTTCGTTAGGTAACGTTACGTGACGACAGACGGGGGTTCGTTAGGTAACGTTACGTGACGACAGACGGGGGTTCGTTAGGTAACGTTACGTGACGACAGACGGGGGTTTGTTGCGTAATGACAGACAGGGGTTCGTTGGGTAACGACAGACGGGGGTTCGTTAGGTAACGTCACGTAACGACAGACGGGGGTTCGTTACGTAACGACAGATGGGGGTTCGTTAGGTAACGTTACGTAACGACAGAAGGGGGTTCGTTACGTAACGACAGACAGGGGTTCTTTAGATAACGTTACGTAACGACAGACGGGGGTTCGTTGGGTAACGACAGACGGGGGTTCGTTAGGTAACGACAGACGGGGGTTTGTTACGTGTTTATTTTTATTAGAAATCGTATTTTTGAGAATGAGAACGTATGAGTGTGAAGAACGTTAAACACGTTATGTTTTCTCTCCCACAACAGCTGTCTGATAAATGGGGTCACTGAAGAGGTCAATGCAGGCATCACACACACACACACACACACACACACACACACACACACACCTTATTCCACTGACGACCCCCACCCCTGTTCCACATTCCCAAACCAAATAACTCAAGGTTATTGGTGGAGGTTCTCTCAGCGGGCCGCTGCACCACCCCCATGCTTTTTCGATCCCTCATCTGAAATCAGATAAATCAACAGACCTGGAGGAAGGGCAGAGCTACAACCCCCCCCCTTTAATACCCCCAGGGTTTAACAAACCTTACAACGTGTAGTCAGTCATAACTAATGTTACTAATAATATGTCATTATATAAAGATATTAATGATTACAGTTAATAATGATAATTATAATAGTGTTGGGATGAAATTTGTATTCATTTATTGTCCGCTTAATTCTCTACGAGGGTCGCCAGGGGAGAACGTCTCGGGCGCTGGGCAGATAAACCCAGGACAGGACGCCAATCTATCTCTGGGCACACACTGATAGGAGAACATGCTAAGCACCAAGTCACCAAGCCGCCCTTATATATATATATATATATATATATATATTATATATATATATATATATATATATATCTCCATCCATTATCTTCCACTTTATCCTCTATTAGGGTCGCGGGGGGGGGGTTCCCCATGCACATCCAGGGGAGAACGTTTCGGGCGCTGGGCAGATACACCCAGGACAGGACGCCAATCCATCGCTGGGCACACACTCACACACACAGACACACTCTATATGGGGCAATTTGGAGAACTCAATTGACTTGATCCATGTTTTTGGACTGTGGGAGGAAACCGGAGAACCCGGAGGAAACCCACACGTACACGGGGAGAACATGGCAACTCCACCCAGATCGGGATTCGAACTGGGAATCCCTAGTGCTGAAAGGAGAACATGCGAAGCATAAATATATCCATCCATCATCTTCCGCTTTATCCTCTATTAGGGTCGGGGGGGGGGGGGGGGGGGGTTCCCCATGCCCATCCAGGGGAGAACGTTTCGGGCGCTGGGCAGATACACCCAGGACAGGACACCAATCCATCGCTGGACACACACTCACTCACACAGACACACTCTATATGGGGCAATTTGGAGAATTCAATTGATATCGACCTTGATCCATGTTTTTGGACTGTGGGAGGAAACCTGAGAACCCGGAGGAAACCCACGCGGACACGGGGAGAATTCGAACCGGGAATCCCTAGTGCTGAGAGGAGAACGTGCTAACCACTAAGCCACCGTGCCGCCCTGCCCTTATATGTACAGTATATATATATATATATAGATAATTTATTCTTACCGTCGTTTCCATGCTGCTGTATGTAACGCTGTGGTTCTGTAAGCAGGTTAAATGAACGCACACATGCTTTTAAAAGCAAAGCGAGAAACAGGATCATTTGCCCAAAGAATCAGCCTTTAAGAGCGTTCACACGAGAAACGAGGAGAACCAATTAAAAGCAATGTGCCGCCGGGCCACCGCGCACCGTGCTTCAGAAAACATTATCACGCCGAGACAGCCTGAAGTCGTTCAGGTGCCGAGCTGGGATGAGGCCAAGTCATGAATTTTAATGCCGAGGTCTCCGAAAGTAAAGAGAGCAAAACGAGGCAGGCTGGGTGATCAGTGACGGCGGGAAAGCTTTTCTGAACCTTCTATAAAATTAATAATAATAATAATAATAATAATAATAATAATAATAATAATAATGGGTGGCACGGTGGCTTAGTATTTAGCACGTTCTCCTCTCAGCACTAGGGATTCCCGGTTCGAATCCCCATCTGGGTGGAGTTTCCATGTTCTCCCCGTGTCTGCGTGGGTTTCCTCCGGGTTCTCCGGTTTCCTCCCACAGTCCAAAAACATGGATCAAGTCAATTGAATTCTCCAAATTGCCCCATATAGAGTGTGTCTGTGTGATTGAGTGTGTGTCCAGTGATAGACTGGCGCCCTGTCCTGGGTCTATACCGGAAAACCCGGAGGAAACCCACGCGGACACGGGGAGAACATGGAAACTCCACCCAGATGGGGATTCGAACCGGGAATCCCTAGTGCTGAGAGGAGAACGTGCTAACCACTAAACCACCGTGCCGCCCTATTTATTTTTCATTCATTCATTATCTCCCGCTTTATCCTCTATTAGGGTCGCGGTGGGGTTCTCCATGCCCATCCAGGGGAGAACGTCTCGGGCGCTGGGCAGATACACCCAGGACAGGACGCCAATCTATCGCTGGGCACACACTCACACACACACACACACACACACACACTCTATATGGGGCAATTTGGAGAACTCAATTGACTTGATCCATGTTTTTGAAATGTGGGAGGAAACCGGAGAACCCGGAGGAAACTCACGCGGACACGGGGAGAACATGGAAACTCCACCCAGATGGGGATTCGAACCGGGAATCCCTAGTGCTGAGAGGAGAACGTGCTAACCACTAAGCCACCGTGCCGCCCCAATCTAGACATAGTAAGCAAAAATAAAATTAAGTAGAAAATAAATGAAAAAATAAAAGAAATAAAATCAGAGATTATAGGCAATTCTGAAAAGGTACGTTTTGAGACTCGACTTAAACTGTGAAATGGAGTCCAAATTCCTGAAGTCGGGAGGCAGAGCATTCCATAGCCTAGGGGCAGAGCTACTGAAGGCTCTACCTCCCATGGTTCTAAGGCACCATGCAAGGTACCAAAATTGCTCCTAAAGACGCCATCTTCCCATAAAGACTCGCTTTCCGATCGACTCCCGGCCTTTCTGTTATTGAAGCGGTCAGTGGTAACCCTCGGCTGGTAAAATACCCCGTGGATGACCACTCACTCCTCACTTACCCCATTACGGCTGGAACAAAAGTGCAATTCGAGCTCAGCCTCAAATCAATAGCGAGAAATCTGATCAAACGGCCATGTTGTCGGGGGCAACACTTTCATCACATGTCCTCCTCTCACAGGGTCGTCGATACTGCATTATGAATGCTCCCGGCGGTCAGAACCTCAGCGCAAAACGGACACTTATGCTCTGAGCTGCAGGTTCTGACCGCCGCACTCCAGAAGCCCGGACACGTCAATATGAAACACGACCGCCGCTGATCAGGAGAACATCCATCCATCTACTCATACATTATCTTCCACTTTATCCTCTATTAGGGTCGGGGGGGGGGGGGAGAACGTTTCGGGCGCTGGGCAGATACACCCAGGACAGGGGGCAATCTATCACTGGGCACACACTCACTCACACAGACACACTCTATATGGGGCAATTTGGAGAACTCAATTGACCTTGATCCATGTTTTTGGACTGTGGGAGGAAACCGGAGAACCCGGAGGAAACCCACGCAGACACGGGGAGAACATGGAAACTCCACCCAGATGGGGATTCGAACCGGGAATCCCTAGCGCTGAGAGGAGAACATGCCAACCACTAATCCACTGTGCTGCCATTTATTAGTTATATTGGATAAAATTAAATAACATATTAAAAGAGCATGAATCTGTTTTACGAGTCCGTCACAGATGAGACCGTTTTAAGGTTTTGATGTAAATACCGTAACTTTGAGAAAGTTTGCGCCTTCAGAAAAAATTCAGACGGTTTCTAAAAGCTGAGAAGCTGCTCTTTACAGCCAACATACAGTTATTACGGTAACTTTACTCCCAATACTGACGAAGAAAAAAAAAAATCTGTCTCCCTCACACACACACACACACACACACACACACGGACACAGAGCTTAGAAACACGGGGTGCGGTAGCTCAGTGTTCAGGGTGTTGGACTATCAATCTGAAGGTTGGTGGTTCAAATCCCAGGTCCACTGAAGTTACCAATGTGGGTTCTTGAGCAAGACCCTTAACCCTCATTGCTCCAGGGATGTTGTGATGAACCCTGTGCTCACCTTGTAAGTCACTTTGGATAAAAGCGTCCAATAAATGACCAAATGTAATGTAATGTAAATGTAAATTTTCAAATCAGCTGGACGTCCATTCAAATTTTATAATTGGAACTAATAAAGATCATGCAATGTCCGATTAAGCTCGTGTGTGAGCACAGCCATTAATAGTCTGGAGCAGAGGCGTTTTTAGGGTTTAGAAACATCAGGGGTCCCTTTAGATCCCTTATTCCCCCCTCTGACCTCTTTAAAAAGTGCCCAATCTTACACACACACACACACACACACACACACACACACACACACACACACACACACACACACACACACACAGAGAGCTTAGAAGCACAAACAGCTGACGGTGGCTCCATCGTTGGGTCCCACTGCTGGAGGACAGGCTGCAGAGAAAGCTGCTCTCATTTGATCCGGGGCTACTGACAAAACATCCGGGGCTATAGCCCAGGTCTATCGACGCCCTTGGTTTATAACACTGTAAAGCCGTGGGGCGTGGTAGCTCAGGGTGTTGGGTTATCAATCTGAAGGTTGTGGGTTCAAATCCATGGTCCAC
>JAFMOC010001402.1:0-22096 GCA_019802505.1 Corydoras sp. C115
TGCAATCCAGGACAGAGTGAAGATATTGAAATGACACAATCTGAAAGTGTTTTGTAATATGAATATTATGAATTGTGAATAATTCAAACAATAACAAACCCCGACTTGATAGCACTTTCTGTAAAGACCACTAAAGAAAGATACCACAGTTGGAGCAGGTTAATCCTAAAACTTCAAAGTATTTTGTTCAGTTTCATATTATGAGTATAATAATATAAAACCATAAAAACATCCAAATGCTTATTCATTCATTCATTCATTCATTCATTATCTCCCGCTTTATCCTCTATTAGGGTCATGGTGGGGTTCCCCATGCCCATCCAGGGGAGAGCGTCTCGGGTGCTGGGCAGATAGACCCAGGACAGGGCGCCAATCCATCACTGTCCAAATGCTTATTTCTGAACAAAAATTAATGATTCATTCAAAATAAAGTTTGCCATATAAAGTTTCTATTAGTCTGTGCTTTATGATTTAAAATAATGTTTTGTTTATCATGCATTGATACGAAAGTGAAGGTGACAATTGGTGGAAACATTCCAGTCTGATCATTTTCAGTCTAATATTTTAATATTCTATCAGTTATCTATTAAAATAAGATTTCAACAGTGTTATTTATCAGAAGATAAATCTCCAAAATGTGCTGAAAGTTGCCAAACCTGATAATTTGCCTTCTGATTGTATTATGTATTCCTACTACTACTACAACTACTACTACTACAACTACTACTACTACTACTACTACTACTATTATTATTATTAGTAGTAGTAGTAGTAGTTTCCATGTTCCCGCGTGGGTTTCCTCCGGGTTCTCCGGTTTCCTCTCACAGTCCAAAAAACATGAATCAAGGTCGATTGCATTCGTCAAATTGCCCCATATAGTGTGTGTCTGTGTGAGTGAGTGTATGCCCAGTGATAGATTGGTGCCCTGTCCTGGGTGTATCTGCCCAGAGCCCGAAATGTTAGGGCAAAAACTTTTAATTTGCTGTCTTCATTTATTAAACTGTATTTTAAAGGCAAAAGTATTTTTACACCAGTCATTATTTAGAACAGTATTTTGATAATTAAACGTGCTGTTTTTTTTGCTGATGTAGCTCAGTTGGTAGAGCCTTAGACTGAAGCTCTAAAGGTTCCTGGTTCGAAACCAGGTTTTAGCAGAATTTAACAGCGTGAAGTGTTTTGACTCTCCAGTTCAAAATTTTATAAAAATTAACACTACCGCTAGACAAAGAAAATCAAAAGAACAGATTGAATACAGCAGAGCTGAAAATTTTTAAAAGCTGTATAATAAGGATTGTAGACAGAACAAAGGTTTGTGTAAAAAATTAAGTGTTTTATTATTATTAGTGTTTTTACTATTTCAGCAGTTGTCTCTTTTAAAATAAACTTTATGCAGTCTAAAGAGTACGTTAAACCTTTTATGTTTTCGTGCAATCCAGGATAGAGTGATGATATTGAAATGACACAATCTGAAAGTGTTGTGCAATAAACTGATATATTTTCTGTATGTATAAAATTGGATCCTACATTTTGAAACATCAAAGTGACCTCTCTCTGTGCATCAATATCAGAATTTAACATTTTACAAACCTTAAAGAGGATCTGAATAAAAACAAAAACTGTATTAATACAAATATTTTTATTATTTAATGTTGGATTTTATTGTCCACAATGTTTGTGGCCCGGAGGAAGTTTAAGAAGAGAATGAAATGAACAGGACTATAAACTCAATAAATGATGATCTTCATGAAATTGTTTAAAATTGTTAAAAATTGTTTAATAATTTTTGTGAATAATCTAAACAATAACAAACCCCAACTTGATAGCACTTTCTGTAAAGTCCACTAAAGAAAGATACCACAGTTTGAGCAGGTTAATCCTGAAACTTGAAAGTATTTTGTTCAGTTTAATATTATGAGTATAATAATATAAAACAGTAAAAACATCAAAATGCTTATTTCTGAAAAAAAAAAACAAAAAAAAAACGATTCCTTGAAAATAAAATTTGCCATGACCAGAGTTGCTGCAGGCACAACGCAGAGCACTGGGTCAAAAAAATAAAATAAATGAACGTCCAGCATTTTTGATAAGACATTTGCATAATAGTAAAAGACTAATTAAAAATGTTCCACCATCATTCTAATGTGCTTTATATTATGAATTATTGAATCTCTTGATTTTATCTATGATAAAGCTGCTAATGCAAAAACATTTTTGGGTTTCAATAGTGCCATTAAGAGCACTGTGTTTAATTGAAGAAAATATTTCAACATTAAAGGTTTTTATTTTTCATTATTTTGGAAACGTTATTTTTATTTCAAACCCAAACACTTTAGAGGTTTAGCTTTTAGATTAATCGACTAATCAAAAAAAAATATTAATTGATTGTTAGGTGCAGCCATACTAACAGCGCGACCATCACGGCACACCACAAAGCCCTTCCTACACCCCTTCATAAAACTGGATGTTAATGAAACAGCAGCAATTTTAAAAGAGCTTTTAAAGCTCTTATTTTGCCAATTGATCTCGGGACCTAAATCAAGCTCTCACATAGCAGGAACCCGGTTAAATTCCAAGGTGCAGGCCAGAAATCCAAACTGCAAGACCACATGCTACACTGATCCCATGTATAAACTTAATTTGATTGAGCTTAATTCTTTTCAATTTTACATTTGGGAAATGAGCTTTTAAATAACTGCTATAGTTTAAGCTACTTGTCAGTGAAGTAAATTTAGAGCAAAAACAGACTGTTTGTATAACAATCAAATACTGCCATCTAGTGGCCAAATTACAGAACGAAGTTTATATGCTGTTTCTATTAATCTGTGCTTTATGATTTCAAATAATGTTTTGTTTAACACGCATTGATACGAAGGTGAAGCGCTCATGTGAATCGTGTGTGTTATTGTCAATAATGTCACTGCTGAACACACAGGCAAAAAGGGACAAAGGGGAAATTAGCTCAAATGCAAGAGGAAAATGGTTAAGGAAAATTCATGGCCGGTGCCATGGAAAATTAACAATTCTTTTGGCCACAATATCAAGTCTGTAAATTTTTTTACTTGAAAAATTGATAATTTCAAATAGTTTTAAGTCATGGTGTTTGTTCTGTTGTTGTTGTCTGCTTCATTTCCCTAAGAAATTCTGTTCATGATGTTTGTTCTGTTGTTGTTTGCCTTTAATACCACAAAAACATTGAAAAGTTGGTCGATACAGGGATCGAACCTTGGCGTTATTAACACCACGCTCTAACCAACTGAGCTAATTGGCCTGACAATTTGGGGAAACATTCCAGTCTGGTCATTTTCAGTCTAGATTCTGGGCTGCATTGGAAAGTTTGCATTGGAATTTGCATTGGAAAGTTTATAGTGAGGGGCGGCACGGTGGCTTAGTGGTTAGCACGTTCGCCTCTCAGCGCTAGGGATTCCCGGTTCGAATCTGGGTGGAGTTTCCATGTTCTCCCCGTGTCCGCGTGGGTTTCCCCCGGGTTCTCCGGTTTCCTCCCACAGTCCAAAAACATGGATCAAGTCAATTGAGTTCTCCAAATTGCCCATATAGAGTGTGTATGAGTGAGTGAGTGAGTGTGCCCAGCGATGGATTGGCGCCCTGTCCTGGGTCTATCTGCCCAGCGCCCGAGACGTTCTCCCCTGGATGGGCATGGGGAACCCCACCGCGACCCTAATAGAGGATAAAGCGGGAGATAACGAATGAATGAGTTTATAGTGAGCATGTTTGAGAGGTGTTGCCCTAAGAGAAGATTAAAACTTTCAGATTATGGGCAATTAGCTCAAATGGTGGAGTGCTCGCTTAGCATGCGAGAGGTAGCTGGATCGTTACATGCATTCTCTATTGTATGGCTCAATTCTTTTTTTTTAGCTGGAGGCAAAGTCATGGCTGGTTTCCTTGGAAAACTAACAGTTCTTTTGGCCACAATATCATTCATTCATTCAGGGTTGCGGTGGGATTCCCCATGCCCATCCAGGGGAGAAGGTTTCAGGCACTGGGCAGATACACCCAGGATAGGGCACCAATCTATCGCTGGGCACACACTCACTCACACAGACACGCAGACATACACACTCTATATGGGGCAATTTGGAGAACTCAATTGACTTGAAGCATGTTTATGGACTGTGGGAGGAACCCAGAGAACCTGGATGAACCCCACGCAAACACATGGAGAACATGGAAACTCCACCCAGATGGGGATTCGAACCGGGAATCCCTAGCGCTGAGAGGAGAACGTTCATGGACAGTTCTCTATTTTGTTTTCATTCCTGTTACAGGCTCGTCAGTAAGGTTTCTGCGTTCATCAGAAACGGCACATGCACAGCATATTACAGTGTAATATGCTTTATTAAAGTTTATTAGTATAATGAACAAGTTCAAGTTCAAGTAATTTATTTAGATAGCGCTTTTCACAACAGTACATTGTCACAAAGCAGCTTTACAGAATGAAAAGCCTTTAAACCCCCAAAGAGCAAGCCGAAGCGACAGTGGCAAGAAAAAACTCCCTGTTATGTTGTTATTTAAGGAAGAAACCTTGGGAGGACCAAGACTCAGTGGGGGACTCAGTGGGGGACTCATCCTTCTTGAGCGGCCAGGCAGCAACAACAATGTAGGACAGCCATGTACAGATATTCAAGTCAAGTCAAGTCAAGTAATTTATTTATAGAGCGCTTTTTACAACAGTACATTGTCACAAAGCAGCTTTACAGAATGAAAAGCCTTTAAACCCCTAAAGAGCAAGCCGAAGCGACAGTGGCAAGAAAAAACTCCCTTTTATGTTGTTATTTAAGGAAAAGAAAAGAAAAGAGATTTGGTTATACAAGAAAAGAGATTTGGTTATTATCAGAGGACATTAATAAGTCATTAATGACTTTAATTAAGGCTGTCTCAGTGCTATGATGAGACCTAAAACCTGACTTCATCAAGGTTATTAGCTAGAAGATGGCGGTTCAGCTGGTTGAACACTATTTTTTCTAGGATTTTAGAGACAAAAGGAAGGTTTGATATTGGTCTATAGTTGGACAGTATTAGAGGATCTAAATTAGGTTTTTTAAGTGATGGTTTAATGACTGCACACTTCAGATTTTTGGGGACATAGCCTATTTTAAGTGATGAATTTATAATGTTTATAAAAGGCTCTGTAATCTTTGGTAGGAGGTCTTTAAGCAGGTTTGTAGGTATTGGGTCTAACATACAGGATGTTGTCTTTGATTGTGTAATTAATGAGACAAGCTCTTTTTTAGATATGGGGTTAAAGGTATTTAACTCTTGTACTATATTATTTTCTCTACCACTAGATTTTTCAGAAATCATTGAGGGTTGATTATTGGTTACACTACACGATGCATTAGATGATTTAAGTCTTATGTTTTCAATTTTATCACTAAAGAAATTCATGAAATCATTGCTGCTGAACTGTGAGTGAATCTGTGAATCTGATTCAGTAGCACTTCGAGTTAATTTGGCAATGGTACTAAAGAGGAATCTTTGGTTGTTTTTGTTGTTCTCTATTAATTCAGAATAATATTTAGTCTTCACTGCATTGAGTGCATGTTTGTACTCAGTCATACTGTCCATCCATGCAACCCTAAATACCTCTAATTTAGTTTGTCTCCATTTACGCTCCATGGTTGTAGTGGCTTGTTTTAGGGCGCATGTTTGATCATTAAACCATGGAACGAGTCTTTTTTCTTTAATCCTTTTAAGTTTAAGTGGAGCGACACTGTCTAAGGTTGCAGAAAACGCGTGTTTAAGGTATTCAGCTGTGTTTTCAAGTTCATCGGGTCCTGATGCTGGTTTAATGTTTAATTCGGGTAAATGTTGTAGGAATGACACAGCAGTAGAGGATTGTACGCTTGATTGTACATATCATATTGTTCATATCATATTCACTCACTCATCATCAGCACACTCACTTCAGCCTGTGACCCGGTCAGCCTTTCCAATCAGGTTTGGGATCTCATTTCTGTAGCATTGGTATTGTGTTCTATTACTATGTCTCTACCCTTTGTGCAGAGTGCTGTGGAAGAGATCAAGGAGCTAGACCACTGTGATAGCTTTGGAGTAGGAGTCATGGGCGACACCAGGGAAGGCACCCACTCCTACTTGTTGAAGGCCCGGGTCTCTAGCCATCTGGGAGAGGCATCTAATAGCCATCCCGACAACACAACAGCACCAGCTCCTCAATATCATCAGTCTCCTTCTGTAGTTGACTCTAGACCTTCGGCACCTTTGGACGTTCGGCACCTTTCGGTTCTTCTCAAGCAGCCGCCCGGCCTCCACTTCGCTATCAAGCGGCCACCCGGCCTCTTAGATGGACTGCTTGAACAATTTTGGCCTTCGGGTGTTGGTCTTCCTCCACCTGCCTATGTTTACTCCGCATTGGACATTTGCCCCGCAAGGTCCTGGACCTCCTTTTCTTTTTGGCTGCTTCCCTTCTTATGCGCACCCCTTGGAGGGGGGATACTGTCGGGATCCTTGGACCCAATTATATGGACTGTATTTGGTTTTGTGTTTGATTTGGGTTTGAGTTTCACTTTAGTTCAGTTTTTTTCTTGTTTCGGTTTGTTTTCCTTCATTTCATGGTTGTGCCTCATTTAAGTTAATTACCCTTTAGTCATGTGACCTTATCTTGTTTATTTAAGCCAGCCCCACTCTCTCTTCTATGAGAGAGATTCAACTACATACAGGTTCGTTCATGCTGTAGGCTTTGTTTTGTGATTATTATATTAAATCGCTTGTTTCTGGTGTAACAGGTGCCTAGGGCACCTGTCACCTGTTTTGTGTTTCGTCCCGTTCGTTTAAGGTAATTAACGTTCAGTGCTCATTAGTTTCGTTAATTAACTCTGTATTATCATTGGTTTGTCTTGTGCACGTGGTCGGGTGTCTTTTTGTATTTATGTCCATTGTTTCTTGTCTTTGGTGCTGGTCGTTTGTTTTATGTCACGTAGTCTCTTTTGTACCTCATGTTTTTTGGTGCACTGCACCTTTAATAAACCCGTTATCAGCTACCTGCATGCCTGGCTCCCTTCAGTGCGTGTATACGCGGTGGTGTGCGCTTCCTACGCGCCACCGCTTCAGCCCGAGGTAGACTAACGTGACAGAACGACCAGCCAAAGGAAATTTGGGGAGTCCAGAGCCCAGGTAAGCGAATTTTTAAATTTTTCTTTGCGGGGGCCGTGTAGCCTCGTACTCGCGGCGCGTTCCGCCGTGTCCGCGAGTGCGCCATGCGCAGCCCGCCGTCCCGGAGCCGTGAGGACGGCTCTAACAGTGTAATGTCGTATGATTATGACTCTGATGATGAGTGGATGTGGAGGTACGGGTACGAAGCGCTCTGCGCTGAGGAAGGTCTGGACTTGGTTCAGATATCCAATGATGAGACGGGCGAGTCGTACCTGTATGGGCATATTCTGCCCATACGCACCCTCCTCAACTCTGAGGAGTTCTGGACGTACGCTCCGGTCCAGCTTGTTAAACCCCACGTGGCGAAATCCAGACGCAGAGCGCGCCGGCGCGGTGCCAAGACGCTGCGTGCGCGTGGCACCTGTGCTCCGGGGCAGTCACGTGACGCGCCCGCGCCAGACCGCGCTGTGTCTGGATCGCGCTGCGAGGGGGCGGTACCGGAGCCAACACTCGGGGGGGTAAATGTGGATCCGTGTCCCCCTGTCTCGTGTGTCCAGTCCGTCTTCCCCATGTCTGAGATGTCTATTTGTTTGGGCATTGCGGTGGGGGTGTATATGTTTTGTGTGCAGGATGGCGAGCCCGAGGTGCCCGCCGAGGTCCGCCCAGCGTGCGTGCCCGCCGAGGTCCGCCCAGCGTGCGTGCCCGCCGAGGTCCGCCCAGCGTGCGTGCCCGCCGAGGTCCGCCCAGCGTGCGTGCCCGCCGAGGTCCTGCCAGTGTGTAAACCTGCTGAGGTCCTGCCAGCATGCGTGCCCGCCAAGGTCCTGCCAGCGTGCGTGCCCGCCGAGGTCCGCCCAGCGTGCGTGCCCTCCGAGGTCTGCCCAGCGTGCGTGCCTGCCGAGGTCTGCCCAGCGTGCGTGCCCACTGAGGTCCTCCCAGCATGCATGCCCGCCGAGGTCCTGCCAGCGTGTGAACCCGCCGAGGTCCAGCCAGCATGCGTGCCCGCCGAGGTCCTACCAGCGCGCGTGCCCATCCCGAAGTCCAGGGGCGTCACGCCGCCCGTCCCGAAGTCCAGGGGCGTCACGCCTGCCCGTCCCGAAGCCCAGGGGGCCGCCCAGCCCGAGCAGCAGGGTCCGCACGCCGCCCAGCCCGAGCAGCAGGGGCCGCACGCTGCCCAGCCCGAGCAGCAGGGGCCGCACGCCGCCCAGCCCGAGCAGCAGGGGCCGCACGCCGCCCAGCCCGAGCAGCAGGGACCGCACGTCGCACGCCACGCCGCCAGGGGGCGTCCGCCTCGCCACGCCGCCAGGGGGCGCCCGCCTCGCCACGCCGCCAGGGGACGCCCGCCTCGCCACGCCGCCAGGGGACGCCCGCCTCGCCACGCAGCCAGAGTGCGTGGCCATCTCCTCGCCCGATGTGGGCGTCCACTGGACCACGCTGCCAGAAGGCGTGGCCCACTCCTCGTCTGACGGGGGCGCCCGCCTCGCCACGCAGCCAGAGTACGTGGCCAACCCCGCGCCCGACGTGGGCGTCCACCGGACCACGCAGCCAGTGGGCGTGGCCCACTTCTGATCCGCCGTGGGCGTCCACCTGACTTTGCAGCCAGAGGGCGTTCGGCACGCCTCACCCGCAGAGGGTGTCCACCCGAGGGCGCCTTCCAAGCCCCGCTCAAGGAGGGCGGAGGACCCCCCCCAGGACTGTTTTTTTTTTTTCTCTTGGTCGCGTCCCCCCGTTGCGCGACCGCAGGGGCGGGGGTAATGTAACAGGTGCCTAGGGCACCTGTCACCTGTTTTGTGTTTCGTCCCGTTCGTTTAAGTTAATTAACGTTCAGTGCTCATTAGTTTCGTTAATTAACTCTGTATTATCATTGGATTGTCTTGTGCACGTGGTCGGGTGTCTTTTTGTATTTATGTCCATTGTTTCTTGTCTTTGGTGCTGGTCGTTTGTTTTATGTCACGTAGTCTCTTTTGTACCTCATGTTTTTTGGTGCACTGCACCTTTAATAAACCCGTTATCAGCTACCTGCGTGCCTAGCTCCCCTCAGCGCGTGTATACGCGGCGGTGTGCGCTTCCTACGCGCCACCGCTTTAGCCCGAGGTAGACTAACGTGACATCTGGAACCTGCTGCCTGTTTGGTGTGATTTTTGCTATTCTTACACGGACCTTGAAGAATACGTGACAGGATTATTCATCCCCATTGTTAAGTCTTGTTATGGATAAGAACAGTCCACTGGCAATAAACTATGATACTTAATGGTAAAGAAAAGGATGAGGGAAATATGGCCACCTTTAGTTTTATAAGATTAGTTTAGACATTTATTATGTTTTAAGTGTGTGACACATGAAATAGGGGACACCTGGACACTAATATTTTACAGGAAATTTAGTTAGTATATTTTTGTGTTTGTGTTTCTATGTCTGCTTATATTAGGACTCTAATGATCTCAGCAAAAGCCATTTGAACAGGTGTGAAATAGTTGAAAATAGATGCAGCAGGTTGTTCGTCTGCAAATGTGCATTCCAAACGTGTGATATGCATAGTACGCCAGTCAGCGAATATGTTTTATGTAACGTAATAATATACATGGAAAGAAAACTTCTTTCCAAAACAGCTTGCCATAAATTCTGTCAACATTCCAATAGTTGCTACCAACTGACATCTACATCCTAATATTAAAAGTACTTTTTATATATATATATATATATATGTTCAGGCATCTTGCAAACCTTGCATATATGTGTGTCAGAGACTGTAGTTCCGTGCTAGTTCATTTCACGTTCCGTTCACGTTTCACGTTCCGTTCACGTTTCATGTTCCGTTCACGTTTCATGTTCCGTTCATGTTTCATGTTCCGCTCACATTTCATGTTCCTTTCATGTTCCGTTCATTTTAGAAAATGTAAATAGAATAGAATAGAGATAGAAAAAAAAATAGACCCAGGTAGACTTTCTACAAAATGACATTTGCAGGAATTCATGAGAATAACCTTCAATTGTAGTAAATGTTATAACCATATTATAGGAACAACGTATATACATGTAAGTAATTGTAACTTTGGATCTAACACTTTTTATTAACAAAGACAGGTAACATCATACATTTTTGAAGTAACTACAAGTTATCTGTTATCTATCTCTAAATCAGTTTGCAACATGCAGGACAGCAAACTTCTTTGAGAAGGACACCACCTTCTGAATGTGAGGCTGGGTGTGGGTGGTGGCTATAATATGCATATCAATAGCAGGCTTCCATTTAATCTAATGATCTACTGCCTCAAAGAAAAACACTTACATGAATTGTATCAATCAGTGCTAGGTAATTTCTGATTTTTTTTTATTTTTAAAGCATAATCTCATTTTAAAGATATATCATTTGTAGCTCAGATCACTTCAAACTACCTCAACAAATAGCACTTACTTCAGCAAGAAAAACAGGCCAAAGCTACACTATGCTACATAGCTACACTATGGTAGAATCCTTTTTTAAAATAGCAGTACAAGTTTGATTCCTGGTGGAACAAACACAGGTTCAGGAGTGTTCTGCCTGTGCACTAGTTTTTCAGTTCTATGATCACATCTAAAGACATTCTGACGCTAATCTGTTCAATTCTAAGGGTTTATTCTTCTTCTCTTTTCCCTGACCAGGAATCGAACCCAGGACTCGGCAGGGAAAGCATCGAATCCTAAACACTAGACAACCAGGGAGTTATATGGTGTGTGTTTTTGTTTTATGTTCATGTAGATACTAACTATGTATGTAGACAAACAGATTCAGGCTTCAGTCTTATTTAATGTGCATCTATATGGCGTGTGCAGATTAGGATGAGGATATGAACACAGATGTGTACTTATATAAAATGAGTGTAACTTTTACATTTTGGTGATACTGAAATGATTTGAATGTCCTCATACATCAATCAGGACGTTTGTGTATTTCTGCTTGAACAACTACAAAACAATCCACTTATTAGTGCGCTGCGTGAGTGTCAGCACGTCTCAGCTCACGACTGAGCATTTTTCACTTTTTTAACTCTTAAGTTGGGATTGATGGACCTGTGTGTAATTCATTGTTTGCATAAATGATTTTAGCTAAAACCAACAAAATGTTTACTAGTGCCACGTGTGAGGCTCAAACTCAAGATTAAGAGACTGAGGCACTACCTACTGCACTAATAATGCTTAGACTTACTTTTTGAGGAGTGATGGTCCTGTGTATACTTCATTGTTAGCATTACGGGTGTTGGCTAATACTAAAAAAAAGTGCCTAGTGTGAGGATCGAACTCACGACCTTCAGATTATGAGACTGACGCGCTACCTACTGCGCTAAGTAGGCATAGATAGGCAGCCTTTCTGAGGATTCATGGTCCTGTGTATACCTCATTGTTAGCATTAAGAGTATTAGTTAAAAACATTCATTCATTCATTCATTCATTCATTATCTTCCGCTTTATCCTATATTAGTATCGCGCGGGGGTTCCCCATGCCCATCCAGGGGAGAACGTTTTGGGCGCTGGGCAGATACACCCAGGACAGAGCACCAATCCATCGCTGTAGCTAAAAACATTTTCAATAAATTGTGCCTCGTGTGAAGATTTAAATGACAACTTTCAGATTACGAGACTGAGTTGATACCTACTGTGCTGATGAACCTTAGCGTTATCCACTTTTAGGGAATCGATGGAACTGCATGTACCTTATTACTAGCATTAAGGGTATTAGCCAAAACCAAAAAGAAAACAAATTTGTCCCCAGTGTAAGAACCAAATTTATTACCTTCAGATTATGTGACTATGATGTGCTATCTACTGCGCTAATAAGGCTTAGAGTTATAATTCTTTAGAGGATCTTATTATTAGCATCATGGGTGTTAGCTGAAAACGAAAAAAAATGATTGTAAGTGCCCCATGCGATGATCGAACTCACGGCCTTCATATTATGAAACTCAAGCACTACCTTCTGCGCTAACGAGGACCAGAGGGTCTAGCTTTTTGAGGTGTGTAATTCATTGTTTGCATAAATGGAGTTAGATTTAAAAAAATATATAAAAATTACCCCTTGTGAGGATCAAACTAAAGACCTTAAGATTATGAAACTGACTTGCTGTGCTACAATGTTACAATGACAATCTTGTTGAGGTCAATGTTAGCTTTGAGGGTGTTAGCTTAAAAAAAAAAAAAAAAAAAAAAAAAAAAAAAAGTTTTTGTGCCCCTTGTGAGGATCAAGGTCACAACTTTAAGAATATGAATCTGACACTATACCTGCGGCACTAACGAGACTCACACCTCTGTCCTTCTTGAGAATAGATGGACCTGTAGCTTTAAGGGCATTAGCTAAAACCAAAACAAAGACCTTGTTGTACCCAGTGTGAGAATCGAAGTCATGACTTTGAGAATGATGTGCTACCTACTGCACTAACGAGTTTTAGAGTTATAAACCTTTAGAGGATTGATGTACCTGCATGTACCTTATTATTTGCTGCGTCCTGGGGGAGGTTTGAACATAGAATCGTCAGATTATGAGATTGACTCACAACCTATTACGCTGAGGCTTACACTTAAAGCTTACTCTAATGTTAGGGTTAGAGTTGGGATTGATGGACCTGTGTGTAATTCATTGTTTGCATAAATGGTTTTAGCTGAAACCAAAAAAATGTTTACTAAAAATGTTTACTAAATGGTTTAGACTTATAGCCTTTTTGAGGATTGATGGTCCTGTTTATACGTCATTGTTAGCATTATGGGTGTTGGCTTATACTGAAAACAAAACAAAAAAATGCCCAGTGCAAGGATCGAATTCACGACCTTCAGATTATGAGACTGACGCGAGACTGTGCTAACTAGGCTTAGTCTTGTAGACTTTCTGAGGATTCATGGTCCTTTGTATACCTCATTGTTAGTTGGTTATTCTGACCTAGAATATTGTTAGTTGGTTATTCTGACCTAGAATATAAGTTAGGAAAAATTTAGAGTAGAAAATGAAAGTTTGACCCCTCTCTAGCTGTGTAAACATATGTTGAAATGGTATTTGCTGAGACCTTTTTCTTTTACCTTCTAATCTAGCTATTACCCCTACTTCATCCAAACACAGCATCTTACCTGCTGTGTACTGTTCAAACTTAGTCACCCACGCTGGTCCACCAGCGTAATGGTGGCAATTTAGCCAGTAAACCGTCCATATCTCTGTGGCTCCATGGTTTATAAACCTGTTGCCCAGTCTGTATAGTAATCAATCAATTGGGGGATTTCACTACCTTGAGTTTGAGTGTCTTCCCAGTTGCCCCTCTGTTTGTCACTGTAATCGGTGGACTAATGTCTGTCCAGGTCATCAGTATCATCAGTCATTTTGCCAAAATTCAGTCCTTTCTGTACTAGTAGTCGCACATTTTTAGAATTGTGGAGCTTCCCTTTGTCCTGTTGTTTATTAACCTTTTTTCAGTCTCCCGTCTCCATCGGGATATGCTGCCAACATGTGTGTGGACCTCCTATTTCATTTACTGAGCGGGCAGGAGTATGTCCCCATTGAGCCTTTGTGTTCCACACATCTGGTGGGTCTAATGTGGACTTAGATGGTAGATTTGTGGATGTAATAGGGTATTGTTGATCCGTGTGATGTAATACAACTGTGGAAACCTCTGGGTCAGACCCATGTTTAATATGTGCTTGCAAATTTGTCACTTGACTCTATTTTTTTTATTTATTTTTTTGGTCATTTAGCAGATGCTTTAATCCAAAGCGACTTTTTGTGTTAAGGGTCTTGCTCAAGGACCCACACTGGTAACTTCAGTGGACCTGGGATTTGATCCCCAAACTTCAGATTGATAGCCCAACCACTGAGCTACCACGCCCATATAAGTCCTTATATCTATATAATTATATGACTCTATAATTGTTTTATAACTGATTGGTCTAGATCTTCCGGAATATCTAAAGTTCCTCTTTTAATCTCTAAATGTCCGCTCTCTATATTTAATACAGGAGTTTGCACTACTGTTTGCATAGAATCTTGTGGTATCTGGGGATAAATTGGTCTATATTGTGGCGGGGGTTGTATGGGAGTTGTCAAATCTATTAAGGGACCTGTTGGAGGTGGTTTTAGTTTAGCAGACAGAACTTTATCATTTTGCACTGGTGTAATTAATGTCTTATCCCTTCTGTACTATGTTTGGGGGTTCCGGAGGGAGTCTTTTGTTTTAATTATTTTTAGTTTACTATTCTAATTCCACCTTCATATGTGTCAGGAGCTCATATTTCTTAGTCCTATCCTCCTGGGTAGGCGCTGGGTCTGAATTTGCAGGCATCAGACCTTGGTTCTGTGGCAGAGGCTACTCTGTCCCACACTTTTTCAATAAACTGTTCAGTGTTCATTTTAGTTTGATTTGTATTTCTTTTACTTAATTACAACATAATCACCCCATCCAACATGGAACTTAAGTTCCTAGTTGATGTCCCTTAATTGACAAAGTTATTAGCCAAGCTTCTACCTTCTCAGGCGGACTAAAGTCCTTTGTCAATTGTAACAATCTATAAATATTCTACTCAGTTTCTATGTCCTAACAACCAAATATACGCCGAGTGGTTTCGTAGCATGAGTATCAGCCACACGGGTTTATATTTGAGCTGAGGATTCATATAATTACACACTTATCCCCTCAGATACACCTTATATACCATATAATTCACAATTTAATGACTATACTATACCTCTTACTGTAATTTCTGCTCCACTGTACAAATGTTGTCACATTTGTCTGAATAAGCAGTAATATAGGCTTATCTGGGATCCCAACATCAACTAAAATACATAAAAAAATAACCTATACTTTGGTTATATAACCTATAACCAGGGCCAATAGACCCCGTAGACAGAACAGTTCCGTTTTCAGTGTATACTAACCTAAAAAGCTAAATTAAATAAAAAAAAACATAAAAATATCTAAACTAATCTAAAAGGCTGCCTTTTGTTTTCTTCTACCATTAAGGCCAATTACTGCCAGTATACAGTCCCTATCCAACACATGACTTAACAATGGGGATGAATAAGTCTCCTAGATAAAGGCAGTTCAGTTACTTAATGTTCCCTCTCTAATCTATCCAAAATAATATTAATGTTCTTACCTGTACTTCTAGTTGTTGTCCTGGAAATAGGAAGAAATCAGCTGTCTGTGTGAACTTGTGTAAAGGAAGTGACAGGCCCTTCTGTGCATCAGTGAAGAGCACACAAGGGGGGGGGGGGGCTCTGTTCTCCCCCACTCAAATTGAGTCTAATAATTTTGCCAGATGAGTACCAGCAACCAAATGCTAAATCCTAATCTAAACAACAATGATAATATTCATATAATAATATATAATAATAAAATTACTTAATTATTCAGTAAAACTCATTTGTGCCCTGAGCGTCTGTTGTGGCGCTGTTGTCAGGTTGGGAGGGTTGGGCCCCTCCTCCTCCCTGCCACCCGTGTTTTCGGGTTTTGGCCGTTTCGGGCTTCCGTAGGTAGGACCCACCCCCTTGGGCAGGGATTGGGTCCTACCTAATCACGTGCGACCTACTGGCGGCATTTAAGGTATCTCTGCTGAGCTGCCAGTAGGTCAGCATTGTAATGCACTGTAGTAAGTGTATTGTCACGTCGGGTGTTCGTGTGGTGTTTGGTTGTTGTTCTTTCGGCTTCCTGCGGCTTTTCCGCGGTTGCATTATCACCACGTATTTTCTGTACGTGTCATCGTGTCCGCAGCGGCGTTCCCGCTGCACCGATTCCTCTATGTGTATCGAGCTCTCGGCTCTTTCTAGCGGCGTTCCCGCGATCTGCCATTAAAGGGCTTTTTTGTGTTTGTTTACCTGGTCGCCTGGCTCTGTGATTCTCCACCACGCCGCGCTGCACCGCCATTTTCCGGGCAGCACGCCCCGTCGTAACAGCTGTACACACGTTAAAATTAAATTTGGCAAAACTCAATATACAGGATTCGGCTGTAACAGGTTCCTGCTTACCAATTCGATGTGCACATCAGAATTAATAAAGTGCAGCTTGCAACAGACAGCAAAAGGTAAATATGCGTTTATACCATTTTATCACATCGGGTCACCATTTATGTTTCTAAAAAAAAAAAAAACAGAAGGCAGCGGTTTCGTTCCAAAAGTATTTAATGCATTTTACTTAATAGACAGTGTAAAATATCAATGAAAAATATGGACTAGAGCTCTGCCTGAAATCCCCTAGTTTGTCCATTTAAGTCCTTCAGGAGGGCATGACTTGCTTCTTCTGTGTGTGCGCCCCCTCCAGACAACAGTCTTTTTTCTCAAATGTACATTGACCAAAACATCTCTATCTTTTAACCCATATGGTCCTGCTTTCTGCCCCCCTCAGGGGTATGAATTTTTGACAGGTTCTTGTTGACTGTCCCATTATTCAAAACTCTCACTCTTCAACTGGACATTCATACTCTCTCATGCTCATTCATCAAATAGTCATTTTCTCTGTTCCCTGAACTACTCAACAAATTACCTTTACTAAATTACTTAAAAGTATTATAAAAACCTTACATAATTCAGTTGCACCTTGCACCTCGATTTTATTCCACATGCTTTTTAGCCTCACAGCGTCGGCACGCCACCGTTCACACATCAGAGAATTTGACTGATTCATTGACTGCTCATCACACGCTAAAAGACTTACCGCAGCATGTATGCCTTTTGGAGTAGTTAGAGGTGTTTTAGATCAGGTATTATACAAGCTTTCATAATAAAATGTTTGTTGACATGTGCACATAAGTACAGTGCGCACACTCAGTCACCATAAACTACTGTGGAAACATTTTAAATCGGCATAAGGAAGTACTGCGCAATCACAGATAAATGCGATGCTGTTTATTAGCACAAGGTGAGATTCTACATGGAGAGCAGGACAACCAAAACAAAGAAAAACAAAATAAGCACCACATATGCGGAGAAAAACAAAAAAAAAAAACAGGCAAACAGAGCAACCCACGATGACAATTGCCAACAAAGAAAGTCTACTGAAGAAGCGCAAATACCAACAGCAGACTAATCCTAAAGACAGAGCACATGTAGCAAGTGAGCGTGATATGACGCAAGGAAGAAACCCAGAAACAGCTTATAAACACAAAGACTGGAAATGACAAATCACAGAAACCAGAACAGGTGTTCAAAACTCCGGTGATAGACAGCAGCCCAAGGAAACTAGTGACATTCCCTCACCAGAGTGCACTAAAGAGGGAGCGTGAGTGACAGTTACATAAGCACATCATTAATTCTGAAAGTAAACACTTTTACTCTGTCTGAAGAGTAATGCATGCTTTTTTAAGTTACAAAAACTTACAAAGATAACATAAATGGGGTTGAACTGCTCTAGCAGCAATCTGGCTCATTTGTTTAACAACGGGTACTAAGTGGTACACTGCAGGGGAGCGGGGTATTTGCACTCACACGCGCCAATTTTTTGTGGTTCCAGGGAAACCAGTGGTAATGTAGGTCAATAAGAACTCATGTAATGAGTAGTTTCAAAGTCGGCACACATTCCAAAAACAAACCAGAAATCCAATCTGAAACAGACATAAGCTTTGAAATAAGATACAAGGCACAGATCACTTTAAGAATTTTATTTTAAATTATCCCTTATGTTGAACCACAATCGGCCCAAGCATCACTTCTCCCTTCAGTTGCAGATCTAGAATCAAAGGAGAAGAATTACCATTTCACTCAAAATATGCTGAAAAGCACAACAATGACTCAAGCAGTCACATGACAGCATTGATTTAGTTAATAGAGTAACATACCTTCTGACGCACCTCCTTTTCTAGAGCTGCAGTTTCCATCACAACAGCCACAGGCTCCACTGTCACCATATGCAGCAATCCACCTACAGAGATTATGGTTTTAGTATCTGGTGCTGCTGAGGTTCTACTGGTTTCCTTAAACATACCTGTTGCCAGAGAAGGAACAGGCCTTGTGCTCCGGATCAGGACTGAAAGAAGCTGCTGTTGCCCTCAATAAACATGCAATGTAGATCTGAAGCAAGAGGAGAAATTATGTACAAGCAACTGAACAAGTTCCACTCAGACTAATGGATCCAGCAGTACTTACCATATTATTGTTGACCTGCTGGAACCTGAAGGCCTCCAGCTGAAAGTCCAGTTTAGTTCCCTGGGTTTGGGGCATGAAACGTGATCTGGACCCTGTGAGCTTAGCATCCACCAAGCACCTACAACAGATTATGCAGGTCAGGGTTTATATGAGCAGCAACGTAAAGCTCACAGGAATCCCACTCACCCATAGTTCTCAATGAAGGAATATCTGGGAACTGCATTTAGATCAGGAACTGGAGTAGCAACACATCCATCCACGTACACACGAAGGGGAACATGGTGGAACTGCATCACAGAAGCTTCAATATTGATGAGCTCTCCCAGAAAATACTGGTTGGATGCCCTTTCAGAGACCCAGTCATCTACAAGAGAAAACCAGTCAATACAATCTACACAAAAATGCACCAAACTGTAACCAGATGACTGCCATGGAAGTAAACACCACCATTAACTTCAGCATGTTACAAACCCATCATGAGTCTCAGGGAGAAGACAAGCATTTCCTCAGCAACATGAGTAGAAGCATATGGAATCCAAACAGGCATCAGTGCATTGCTGCTCACATTGTGGAGTCTGAAAATCAAGATACAAACATTACATCCTGAGCCAATTAAGTGAATTTAAATGTAATCCAACACACAAGCCACTGAAATGAAGCAATACCTTGGATAGTGACACTCGATAAGAACAGTAGCTCCATAACCAGCCACATTTCTTACAACAGAAGTACCAGCTAAAGGCGAAGAAGCTCCATAGTTGAGAGTGAAGACATAGACCAGCTCATCCTCAGTCATCTAGATAAACAGAAAACGTTAGAAATCCAGACCAGATACAATCAGCTCAGTTCAGACAGATTATAGACTCACGATCAAGTTACTGTTACAGCTTTGCAGCTCAGATTCATAAATTAGAACTTGCTGAGCAGCATCCTGTCCTTTAGCAGCACATCCTCCCAGAGTGAGGACTGACACATCAATAGGTTCTCCAGTTCCAAACAGGTCTTTCTTCACTTCCACATGCACAGTATTCTCAGTACACTCTGCAGCTACACTACGAACAGCAGCAGGGATAGGTCTATCAAAATGCACTGGAGCTGGTCTTGAGATCTGGGGCATTACTGGAAACCTCCAGTTTAGGGGCTTCACTGGTCCTTGAATGACCTGATGGGATTGAACATTTGAGGAACTCTGCAAATTTTGTACAGCATCTTGAAACAGCAGAGGTGAAGCTTGAGCTGGTTGTGGTTTAGAACCTGGTGGAACCTTTAAAGGATCTTGAGATCGTCCCAAGCTTAAATGCTGGCCTCAGAAAATCCAAATACAACCAGCCCTACAACCAAAAACCAACCTTGCTTTATTATTGACTCCCCATTGCAAGATCCAACGAATACTGTATGGATCCTGATAAGAATGTCCTGCAGGACGCCCCCTAAAGGTTTGACACTTTACTTTTATAATGATTTAGTTTTTTACATTTGATCAAATTAGTATTGGACATGGCTGAAATAACACTGTGTTTGCTGCCGCCGCTGACATTGATTTGGATCAGTCCCCACTGATTTACTTGGTCCTCCCAAGAGGTTTCTTCCTTAAATAACAAATAAACAGGGAGTTTTTTTGATGCCACTGTCGCTTCTGGCTTCTCTTTGGGGGTTTAAAGCTTTTCATTCTGTAAAGCTGCCTTGTGACATGTATTTTTTGTACTTAAAACATCCTTTTCCAGTTATGACAGCTTTAGCGTGAAGCATAGCTTGACACAAGTGTCTTGCAGCGACCTATGGGTATCTTAGCCCATTCTTCATGGGCAAAAGCCTCCAGTTCAGTCACATTCTTAGGCTTGCGCACTGCAACTGCCTTCTTTACTCACCCATAGTCCCACCAGAGGTTCTCAATTGGATTTAAGTCTGGTAGCAACACATCCATCCACGACACACGAAGGGGCCATGGTGGAACTGCATCACAGAAGCTTCAATATTGACCAGCCTTCCATGAACCATACTAGTGGTTGGATGCTCTTTCAGAGACCCATTGTCCTCTACAAGAGAAAACATTCAAAACAATCTAGACAAAAATGCACCAAACTCCAAGATCCATGGTACTGAAACCCATCATGAGTACCCTGAGGGAGTTGACAAGCATTTCCTCAGCAACATGAGTAGAAGCATAAACAGCCCCAACAGGCATCATTGCATTGCCATGCTCACATTGTGGAGGTGTCTGAAAATCAAGATTCAAACACTACATCCTGAGCAAATTAAGTCCCAAAATTTAAAGTAATCCAACCACAGTCCACTGAAATCCCAAAACCTTGGATAGGGACACTGTCCATAAGACTTTAGGCATACCAGTCGACTTTTCTTTTCAACAGGAGTCAGCAAGGGGGTGTAGCTGGAAGTTCTGAGCATGGAGGACATTCGTTATGCATGCGCAGCCTTATTAGTCTGAGCTGAAACATGTTCAGAAATGACCACATCTGACAGGTCTTCAATCAGTTCCTTAGCACTCACGCGGGGATTTTACTGTTACAGCTTTGCAGCTCGATTCATAGCATCGCGGTAGGAACTTGCTGAGCAGCGTTTCCTGTGCCCTTTAGCAGCACATCCTCCCAATGAGGACTGACCGTCAATAGGTTCTTCCATTTCCAACAGCAATCTTTTTCCTCCACTTCCATTCATGAAGACAGTATTCTCTTGTACACACTGGACCATTCACTATGAACAGCTGCAGGGATAGGTCTATCAAAATGCACTGGTAGATGGTCTTGAGAGCTGGGTATACAGACTGGAAACCTCCTAATTGGGCTTTCACTGGTCCTTGAATGACCTGATCGTTGAACATTTGAGGAACCTGCAGGGGTTTTCAACAGCCTCATGAAAACACGAAGTGAATTGAGCTCTGTCTTCTTGGGAACCTGAGTGGAACCTTTAAAGGATTTTGAGATTTGTCCCAAACTTTTCACTGGGCCTCAAAAATCCAAAAACAATTCAGCTACACAACATTTAATCTTTAACAACCTTGTTGGATCCCATTACTAACTCAAGTCACAAGAAGGTCATGAAAAGGTTTGACACTTTACATTTTGAATAATTTGAGTCACAACTCTAATTCACCTCTTTTAATTATCCTGATGTTCTTCTGAAGCTGTTGAGTTACACAGGATTCTATTTGCATTAGAATCAAGCTTTTTGTTGTGTTCTGATTGGTTGAGGGTAATCTGGTTTGTCACATGACTTAATTAATTAACATGGCATTAATCTGAGTTCTGAAAATTTGTCTTAATGATAAATATTATAAATGTTAGAATAATGGTTACAGAAGCAGAACTTTTTAATTTACTCTTAAAGTGTTACAAATCAATCCAGGCTCTGTGGATCCCAAAATAAAGTCACGGTTTAACTTGATGTTACAAAAGCTCTAAAGCTTGGATTTGAAAAAAGAGTTGTTTAAAACACTTTTGTGTTCTTTTTGCTCTGATAATTCATCAGCGATCACACAACATTGTTTGCCCAATGCTAATGTGCAGGTCTGCTTGCTTGGTGGGTTATGCTCAGTCTAGCAGTGAACCTGAGGTGTTTTAAAGTGGGATGGTGCTGCAGCATCCCCTATTGACAAGAGGCAGAACACAGAGAAAACATAGATAGTTTTAATGTAATGAGCGAAGTTTTAAAGCCAAACTCTTATCAGAAGTTTGTAAAACGCAAAGTCACATTTAGCACCTTCAGCTTTGATTAGCTCATTATTTTGCTGTTGTTTGTTCCCAACTTGTGTGCTGTGTTAATCGTGTTCTGATTGTTGTGATACAATTTAACAAATTCAAAATACAATGGGTTACAATTCTGCTAAATAATAGCTTATGTTAATAAACCTTGTAGCTGTTA
>JAFMOC010001404.1:0-35201 GCA_019802505.1 Corydoras sp. C115
CAGTATGTATATATCATGTATATATTATGTTCATATTATATCATGTTCATATTATGTATCTACATTTAAACACTTCACCTCTCCTTGCACCAGTCACTGTTATTAATTCACTTTTTGTATAATTTATGTATATATTGCACTTCTGGTTAGATGCTAACTACATTTCATTGGCCTTGGACTTGTACTCTGCATAATGACAATAACATTGAATCTACTTTAATCTAATCTAATCTAAACAACCTCCTCAGACCCCCTCATCCAGCAGCTCCACTCTACCAGCTGAGCTTAACCAGTTCCAATCTCGTTCCTAACAAAACCATTGCCAACACCATGGCGTTCACAGACACCTTCAATCTGCTACTGTTTCCTTATTCTCGAAGAACACTAATATCAAACCAGCACCAAAAAGTTATTTTGCTTTATGTCTAAATAACTACTGTCCTATCTTCCAAAGTGATTTAGAATTTTTTAGACTGACCAGAAAAAGCTTGCAAATTTAATCAGAGGTTAAAGATAAAAACTTTTTTTGTAACACTTTCAGTTTAATAAATACAAACAACTGTCCATCAGCTTTAACTTTTATTTTTCTTAAACAGAAATCATTTACATTATTAATTAATTCATTATCTTCCGCTTTATCCTCTATTAGGGTTGCTGAATGAATTAGTCGTAATGGTGGACATATAAATATACGGAGTATTATATCAAAGTCTGAACAGATTGAACATCTACTGACTGACTCAAACTTGGACTATCTTTGTCTCACGGAAACGTGGTTATGTTCTACTACTCCGCTGTCTGTGTTCACTATTCCTGGGTATAAAATTTACAGACGTGACAGGGGGAAGGGGAGGGGGGGAGGTGTTTTGATATATGTTAAGGATAGTATCCAAAGTAATGAAATTAATATAAAAAATGACTTACTGGAATGTGTAGGGGTTACAATTACACTTTCTCCAAATTCATTTTATACAGAGTTATCTAGTGTGCTTAAAAGGTTCAAAGGGAAGGAGGTAATATTGATGGGTGATATGAATGTAAATTGGACTGATAAAGCACGCAAGAAAAATCTTAAAGATTTAATGAAATCATTCCAGATGGAACAAATAATAAATAGACCTACAAGAATAACAAAAACTTCTCAAATGCTTATTGATTTAATCTTTACAAATAAACCGGAAAGAATAGTAAAAACATATAATTTAGTAACTGGATTATCTGATCATAACCTTACATTAGTGGCTAGAAAGTTAAATAAAATAAGATATAGGGATCAAAATCAATCGAAAAATAGTCAGAATGTATCATTTATTCCAAAAAAGGATTTTCCTCTAGTGGAGAATGATTTAAAGCAAATAAATTGGAATGATGAAATTGAAAATGAATCATGTGAGAAATCGTGTAACGATCTGATAGTAATTTTAAAAAATATTTTACAAAAATACGTACAGACTAAAAAAATTAAACAAAAGAAACTAAAAAAATTAAACAAAAGAAGAGTTTGCCATGGTTTAGTAGTGAACTCTGGAAATTAATGAAGGAAAGAGATGCCTCACTAAAAAAGTTTATCAGAACTAGATTAACCACTGATTACTTAATATATCGAAGTTTGAGAAATAGGGTTACAACATTACTTAGGAAAACAAAGGCAAACTTTTTCCTTAATTTAATTAAAGATGCAAAGGGAAATAGCAGGCTGCTGTGGAGAAATATTGATAATCTACTTAGAAGGGAAAAAAATAATCAACATGAGGTACAGCTTAGAATAAATAATATTGTCCAAAATGGAAATCTAACTTTGGCAACATATTTTAATGAGTATTTTGTTGGTTCGGTCTGGGAATTGGCTCGACTGTTTCCAGCACATTCCTCTTCCCATTCTGTGGGTTTGTGATGAACCTGCTTTTAGTTTGACACCTGTTAATGATGCTAAAGTGGAGAGGATTATTGGACAACTTAATAATATTAAAGCAAAAGATCTGTATGGATTAGACAGTATGTTCTTAAAAACCTATAAGGAAAGCTTAACTTCAGTTCTGACAAAAATAATTAATCAATCTATTAGAGATAGTATAGTTCCTGAAGCTTTAAAAATTGGCATAGTTACGCCCATATATAAGTTAAGGAAAGCTTAACTTCAGTTCTGATAAAATGGAGGTTAGTAACTATCGACCGATTACCATTCTACCTGTCATCTCTAAAGTCTTCGACCGAAAGGTCGTAGCAGAACAGTTAACTCAATACCTTGAAACCAAAGCTTTATTAAATCCTTTACAATTTGGTTTCAGGAGAAAATACTCAACAGAGACGGCCTGCTCCTATTTCCTTGAAGAAATTAAATTTAATTTAGATAAAGGAGGTGTAGTGGGAGCTGTGTTCTTAGATCTGCGAAAGGCTTTTGACACTGTCTCACATAGTATCTTAATAAGTAAACTATCACATTATGATTTATCAAATCAGACAATAAACTGGATTACATCATTCCTAAGTGGCAGGAAACAATGTGTTCGAGTAAATCGCACACTGTCCCCTCTTAAAGACTGTACTATGGGAGTTCCGCAGGGCTCTATATTAGGTCCGCTGCTTTTTAGTTTATACATCAATGATCTCCCTATGGTGTGCGACAGTAATATCATTATGTACGCGGATGACACTGTCCTGTTCACTCATGGAAAAAATAAAACAGAAGTAGCCAAAAAATTAACAGAAGAATTAAAAAAGGTTACTGTCTGGTTACAAAATTGTTGTCTTACATTAAATGTGGAAAAGACAGTTGCAATGTTTTTTGAAAATAGATATAAATGTTCTAATTATCCAGACATTTATATAAATAAGGAAAAAATTAAGATCGTTAATAGTTTTACTTATTTAGGAGTAACTCTTGACTCAACTCTAACTTTTAAAAATCATGTAAAAAAACTGTGTAAGTCTTTGAAATTTAACTTGGTAAATTTTAGATATATTCGAGGATCTCTTTCTATTGAGGCATCACATATGTACTTGAATTCTATGATTTTGTCACGTCTTCAATATTGTGTGACAAGCTGGTCGCAGGCTAGTAAAACAGTTTTAAAGCCTCTGGAATCAATTTTTAAAAGTGCAATAAAAATTCATGATAAGAAATCTAGACAATATCATCAATGTCAGATTCTTTTTAAATATGATTTTCTTAATTTTGATAATTTAATAATTTATGCAAATATTTGTTTACTTTTTAAAATTATCTATGGAATGGCTGCACCTCCTCTAAGAAGGTTTATAACATTGGGCTCAGAAAAAACAACTCGAGTCACAAGAGCGACCTCTAGAGGAGAGTGTAGGATCCCAAAATATAGGACTTCATTAGCTAAATCTGCTTTCTCAGCTGTTGCTATGAGTTACTGGAATACTTTGCCAAATGAGATCATAACATGTATAAGTTTCCCAATGTTTGTACATCTGACAAAGAAATGGCTTTTATCTAGGCAAGTTTGCACCCATTATGAATTTGTGAATGGCTGGGAAAGTGTGATAAATGTATAGATGTATGATTTAAACAAATGAGTGTTTTTGTGAAAATTGGAGGAATTTTTCTGTAAGTTTTTATAAATGGTGTAAGGTGAGATGAATTTCGATATGTTATATGTTATGTTTTTCTTTTCTTTTTTCTTTTTTTTGTTTATCCATCTAGGGACTACAGGTGGAAATTAGCTTATTGCTATAACCTGGCACAATGCATCTCTCCTGTTTTTATTTCAGGCTAATGTATATGATGTGCATTGTGATAAATAAAATAAATACAAATACAAATACAAAAAATCGGTTGGATGTCTGGCAGTTCAGGGTCGGTTGGGCCCCTGGTTGGCCATGTTGTCTGTGATGTTGGGAAGATCAGAGAGCACGCAGCAACTGAGATTTAAACGTCTAAAGTTCATATGCGGCACATCGAACCTGCAACAAAGCACAAAGAATAAATATTAACCCTTTAAACCTTTCTGCAAGTCATTATGTCTGCAAGTTATGCATTATGTCTACATCCTACATGATCATATATATGCACACTCCTCTGTAAATGAGGATGTAAATGTAAATGTAAATTTTTTTTATTAGTGTTACAATGGTTCCAGCTCTTAACCAATCCAAACTGTACTATTCTGGTAGTAAGCAAAAGTGGAGACTATTACAAAAATGTAAAAGCTGAAAGCTCATGGTTCTGTACCATTTGTCTGTTTTCTTATCATAGTACTTAGTTTTGAGGTCATTCCAGAATTGCTAGATCACCTCATCCATCACCTGAGAACAGAGAACAAACACGAACAAAAGAAGAAAAAAATTAAGATAAAAACCAATTTCAGAACATACGTCCATCCATCCAATCTTCTGCCAAGTGGTTGAAAAAGTGTTTGCCCCCTTCCTCATTTCCTGTTTTTTTTTTGCAGTCGCACTTAAGTGTTTCAGACATCAAACAATTTAAACAAAGTCAAGGACAAACAAGTAAACACAAAATGCAATTTGTAAATGAAGGTGTTTATTATTAAAGGAGAAAAAAATCCAAACCATCATGGCCCTGTGTGAAAAAGTGATTGCCCCCCTAAACCTAATAACTGGTTGGGCCACCCTTAGCAGCAACAACTGCAAACATGCATTTGCGATAACTTGCAATGAGTCTTTTACAGCGTTCTGGAGGAATTTTGGCCCACTCATCTTTGCAGAATTGTTCTAATTCAGTTACATTAGAGGGTTTTCGAGCATGAACGGCCTTTTTAAGGTCATACCACAACATCTCAATAGGATTCAGGTCAGGACTTTGGCTAGGCCACTCCAAAGTCTTCATTTTGTTTTTCTTCAGCCATTCAGAGGTGGAATTGCTGGTGTGTTTTGGATCATTGTCCAGCTGCAGAACCCAAGTTCTTTTCAGCTTGAGTTCACGAACAGATGGTCGGACATTCTCCTTCAGGATCTTTTGGTAGACAGCAGAATTCCTAGTTCCATTTATCACAGCAAGTCTTCCAGGTCCTGCTGCAGCAAAACAGCCCCAGACCATCACACTACCACCACCATATTTTACTGTTGGTATAATGTTCTTTTTTTTAAATGCAGTGTTCCTTTTACGCCAGATGTAATGGGACACACACCTTCCAAAGAGTTCCACTTTTGTCTCATCGGTCCACAAAATGTTTTCCCAAAAGTGTTGGGGATCAAGATGTGTTTTGGAAAAATTGAGACGAGCTTTAATGTTCTTTTTGCTCAGCAGTGGTTTTCTTCTTGGAACTCTGCCATGCAGGCCATTTTTGCCCAGTCTTTTTCTGATGGTGGAGGCATGAACGTTGACCTTAACTGAGGCAAGTGAGGCCTGCAGTTCTTTGGACGTTGTTGTGGGGTCTTTTGTGACCTCTTGGATGAGTCATCGCTGCGCTCTTGGGGTAATTTTGAGCGGCCGGCCACTCCTGGGAAGGTTCACCACTGTTCCATGTCTTCGCCATTTGTGGATAATGGCTCTCACTGTGGTTCGCTGGATTCCCAAAGCTTTGGAAATGGCTTTATAACCCTTTTCAGACTGATAGATCTCAATTACTTTATTTCTCAATTGTTCCTGAATTTCTTTGGATCTCGGCATGATGTGTAGCTTTTAAGGATCTTTTGGTGGACTTTACTGTGTCAGGCAGCTCCTATTTAAGTGATGTCTTGATTGAGAACAGGTGTGGAAATAATCAGGCCTGGGTGTGGCTAGAGAAATTGAACTCAGGTGTTAAAAACCACAGTTATAGTATGTTTTAACAAGGGGGCAATCACTTTTTCACACAGGGCCATGATGGTTTGGATTTTTTTTCTCCTTTAATAATAAACAAATTGCATTTTGTGTTTACTTGTGTTGTCCTTGACTATTGTTTAAATTGGTTTGATGTTCTGACAAACATGCAAAAAAACAGGAAATGAGGAAGGCGGCAAACACTTTTTCACACCACTGTATAACCAAGTCAGCAAAGAGTGTGTTAGAGAGAGTGCTAAGATTGTGACGTACCTGAGATGTTTTACTGATGATCACGGGAGGTGGTGGAAGAGAGACAGAGAACTGTATGAAAAAGTGGTCTGATTCATGAAGTGGAGTGATGTGTATGTCCGAAGAGAAACATGAGCGCTGATGAGAAACATGATGAGGTCAAGCTGGTTGCCAGCCCGGTGGGTAGCTGAGGTGCGGAGTAGATGGAGGTCCAGGCTCGAGATAAGATCAAGAAACTCAGCGGCGTATGGTCTGTCTAAGAGAATGTTGAAATCGCCGAGGACAACAAGAGGACAACCATCATCTGGGAGAGATGATAATAACATGAAATTCCTCCACGAAGGGAGGAAGGAAGATGGCGGTGAGTGAGTAAGACATGCTTTGCGTAGTCTCCCGACACATTTATTTTTCAACGACTTCAGTTCCCCCTAAAATTAATAATATATCTATTGCTTCGATCGACTGCTTATCTACACTGTCTGGGTGTAGTTGGAATTTAAAATTGCATCAAAATCAGCCAAACAGAGCAAAAAAGACCCTCCTAAGCCCGAATCCCCAGGCAGATCGGCGAAACAGGTGAGCGTCGAACTTCTCACAACTTTATTTGAGGAACAGCGCAACGCTATATTTGCCGACCACCGACTTGCCCTTGCTGCTTTGGAAGCCTTAATGGATCGGCTACAACTTACAATAGCTGACCATGGGCTGAAAATCACGTCACTGGTAGCCAATACCGACTCGTTGGACGAGCGAGTTCGGACGCTCGAAGCGGCCTGCTTGGAGCTCAAGGAGATCAACGCGAAGTGGTACACCAAAACAATTGATTTGTAGTCTCGTAGCAGGCGTAATAACATCCGTATTATTGGCTTACCGGAGTAGATAGTGCACTAATATAAGAACTGTAGAGCCATTTGAGACAAAATAATGTCTTAAACAAAGTGTTAGTACAGAATAAATTGGGCCAAGGGAAATTATTTATACACTACAATATAAACACATTCATTATCTTATAATAAATATGATATGAAGTGCATAATTTATCAAATAAATTAATTTAAAATAAATAATTAAAGTTGTAATTTACAAAAAAAGGAGACTGTTAGTTGAATATCTGACTCAGTGTTTCCACCTTACACTTCTACCCCTCTATCTAATCAGAATCAACACAGGAGACAAATAGTACTCTTACAAACTGTTGTGAGTGTGAACTAGTCCAGGATACAATCGTTAAAAATATTTAATTCTGCTGAAGACCAGATGGCAAATCATTCAGGTTTTTTGTCAGATTAACATGTTTTTCTTACAACTTTCCTTACATTAGTAAGTACTGGAGTCACGATGGGCATTAGTGACATAAGAATCTGAAAAAATAAAGAGTTTGCTTTCTTTGGCTTGGTGTTTTAACCTTAACTTAATTTCTTTTAAAGGAGATAAACAAAAGCTTTAACTGGCAGCGGTGGGATTTGAACCCACGCCTCCGAAGAGACAGGAGCCTTAATCCAGCGCCTTAGACCGCTCGGCCACGCTACCTGTTTATAAGACAGACAGGAGACAAATAGTGTTCTGAAGTAGTGAGGTCGGTGTGAGAGAAAAATTAATTCTCACCATTTCATCTCTGGGGCTCTATACATCACCTACTGTTTTGTTCAAAATAGTATCATTCACATGGAATAAATGTTCATTTAATGTTTTAAGTGACATTAAAAATGATCGGTTGGTAATTTGAATCCACATCTCCAAAGGGACTGTAGCCTAAATCTAGGGCTTTATTATTGCTAGCAGCTATTGTGAAGACTTTTTTTTTAATCAGAAAAATACCATCAAGACAATGAATATTAAGAAAATAATTAAGATGCATAAGGGCCACTCCAAACTAGAGCAGTCACCACTTTTTCTAGAAATTTGACATGGTGTCCACCACTCTGGATTTTTAATGAGCAGAAATCAAAGCAGATAAAGAGCTTAGAAAGCAGCGCTGCTAATCACTACAGCTCTAATGTCCACCACTCTCATGTATGATAAAGTCTGCTGCACAATTATAGAACTAAAGTCTGTTTTCAGACTGAGTCTTTTTTCTGTCACTTTAAACTGTCTCTGTGGTTTATTTAGTAAACTTGCTGCTTATTTGCTGTTATTTAAATATCTTTGACATGACAAGCCATGTGCAGTGACTGTAGTCAGTTCTAATGTGGTGTTGTGGCTTAGTTGGTTAAAGTGCCTCTCTAGTAAACAGGAGATCCTGGGTTCAAATCCCATCAGTACCTTGTTATTTGATGAGCTGTTGCCTGCCAATCATTTTTTGTTGTGCAAACTGTTTTCCCTTTAATATATTTTTTGCATAAAGTTCAAAATTGAATGTAAACTTATTTTACATATATCAGAAAAACGTAAATTGTTATACAATAATTATAACAATTTACTATATTCAGAAATGCAAAAATATATTTATAAAACAGTAACAATAGCATTATCGTTATGGGCTGAATAAACGTTTCTAGTCTGGAGCATCTGTGATTACTTACAGTTCATCAAAGACGCACACAACTCACATGCCTTTAAGTTTGTACACAACGCAGCACTCCATCACCATGCCCTGTGTTTCAGACCTGAGTCAGGTGCATTTGATCTTGTGACCGATAATGCTGCTGCCCTTCTCCACCCTAAAGTGGCACCAGAGCTGACGGGAGTTAGCTTTTACACTCTGTGACTGAAATCTCACATGCTGCTGCTTTAACCATTAACTAACACATGAGGTCAGTGGTGCACTCTCCATGAAACTTGGCTAGCTCAGTCTGTAGTGTCTGATCCTCTTTGTTTCAGTGTCATGTGTTTAAGTTAGTTCTTTCTCCTCTTTACTTTGCTTGTATCAATGATGAAGTACAGTATTTTTAATATTTAATAAACATTTCCCCTACACCAATCTGTGTGTTTGTTCAAGTAGAAAAACATAAACATGCTGACTGTTGTGTATGAGGACATCTTAGCATATACTTAGTATATAACTAATACTTATTCTGTACATGAATATAAATCATTAACAAATCCACATGTACATATCTCCCTGGTGGTCTAGTGGTTAGGATTTGGCGCTCTCACCGCCACGGCCCGGGTTCGATTCCCGGTCAGGGAAGAGTAAAGCTTTAGTGAAGTTCCACAACTGAATAGGACTATTTGGTGTCAGAATGTCATTAGATGTGGGAGGAAAACAGAGACCCAAAGAAAAAAGCTCACAGACACAAAGAGAACCCCACCTGAAATCAAACCTGTAATGTTGTTTCAAGAGAGGGTTATACTATAGTTTAAAACTCTAAAATAGCTCTATTCTGTTTTTCTTGCTGTGATATGTGCTATTTTTTGTGGGTAGTTTAAAGTGACTTGAGCTCCAGATGATCTGTACTCACAATAAAATTGATTATAATGAAAAAAAAAAAAACACCCTGAACACTTCAAATAGGAGCACTGATTGATACATTGCATGTAAGTGTTTTTGTTTGGGGCAGTATCTGCTGTGACTTTGAATACAATTAGTTTCTTTTGTTCTCTAAAGCATCTCTGAACCTTGCATCAACTGCAGACAACAATAATTATATTTAACTATAAGTGCTTAGAAGTAACAGCAACATTTAGTGATTTTCTGAGCACTAGAATTATACTTTACAATTCAAACAAAAAAATTACTTGCACTTTAGAATAGATTTAAAGTTAATTTATGTGAAGCGACTTTTTGGGGGATCTGTTAGTTCTTCTGTTCATCTTTATCCTCAGATTTACTGATTCACTGAGAGTCGATTCACATGAACACTGAGTTCAACTAACAGTATCCTACTATTTTCTTTAATTACAGCTTTAACTTTTTATTTTAATCTTTATTTTTGATAAATTAATGTACTTCGTATCATATTAATCATAAAATAATGAACATGTTTATATTGTAGTGTATACATAATTCCCCCCTTTAACCAATTTATTCTGTACTAACACTTTGTTTGGGACATTCTTTTGTCTCAAATCTCTCTACAGTTCTTATATTAGTGCACTATCTAGTGTGTGAAACACAGGATGGAAAGTCACAGGTAGTGAACCTTTTTAAAAATAGAATGTGTATTACCTTTAGTCCAGCCTTGTGTCCTTCTTCTTTGTCCCATCAAAACTAACAGCACTGTAACTGAAGATGTATGCCTGCTGCCCTCCTGTGGTGAGAAACGACATTTGCATTTCACATTAGAATTATGAATGTGTTAAAAGTTAAATAAATGACATTCATTAAAATGTAGATAAAAACTACGCACTGTGCAACAAAATAAACAGCAAATATTAATATTATAAACATTTGTTAAATAAACTCGTTTCACCTCTTGCTAAACTTGAATTCCAATGACTTTTGCCACCAAGTGGACAAAATCTGCAATAACACATTTCACCTGTAACAAGCTCTTAGTTTTCTAATGTGACACAAAAGAGTGTGTTTTAATAATGACTAATTTGATGTTTTTCAAAATGTTGGATCCATTTAAAACTCAATATAATTTCATACATAAAGAAACTATATGAGATTATTATTAAACACGTTTAGAATGTGTCATTTCAATATTATGGGCTCTGTCCTGGATTACATGAAGATATTAAAGGTTTAAGGTCTGCTCTGTAGACTGGATTTAAAGTTTATGTTTTAAAAAGACAAATTATTTATTTCTCAGACATTACAGCCAGGGTTCTGTTACAATCAAACCAATCAGGAGAGTCTTTATAAAAACCTTTGTAATGCTGTTATTTACATTTCAAATTATAAAATGTTTGAGTTATTCATTATTTCAAAAATATAATACTGCTCGTTGTGAGATTAAATGGTTTTTATGTGTTTCATAATGTTAATCAACTGTCCCTCAGGTTACACTGTGCACATTTTATTACATTTAGTTTAATTTACTTTTTTAATTGTTTATGTCAATTTGATGATAAAATGTAAATGAGATGTTGGCAATTTTCACCACAAGATGGCAGTAGGTACAGGAGTAGATTTACAGCGCTTTAGTTTTATAGTTAAAAAGAAAAAAATTTGAACTGGATAAACAAATGCATATTGAAATGAATGTAAATGGCAATTTTCACCACAAGATGGCAGTAGGTACAGGAGTGATACAGGAGTAGATTAGTGAAGCTTAGTTTACACAAACTAAATGCAAAGCATATTTAATAATGAAGTGCACTAAATGCAGCTTTACGTCCTGTGTTTTACACCCTAGATAGTGAACTAATATAAGAACTGTAGATCTATTTAAGACACAAAGATTATTTGATATAAAAAAAAAAAAAAAAAAATGCAACAACAGATTAATTACGTTAAAACGGAATTCCTATTGGAAACTAAAACACAAATCAGTCGCAATTATTAACATAGTATTAAGTTTAATAAAAAAGTTAAAGCAGTGATTTAGGATAAAAAGGTTGAAGGCTGTAAGCTGAATCACTGACTCTTTTGTGTGAATCGACTCAATGAGTCATAAAATCTAGAAGGTTGTACAGTTTGTTCTACACAGTTCTTTTAATCTGATCTCTACTGTGATAAGTTTAGATCCATGTTCACATCATTAGCTCTTTTTGGGGATCATGATTAGAACATTGTAAAGCTGCTTTGAGACAATGCACTATTAATAATGGAGCAGAACATAAAGTGTTTATAGGAGATCTTATAGAACTTTATGTTAAACATGAAGTCATAATCATGATTCTGCTTAATAATCTTAAAAATAAACATTTTTGTTGAAGTCAAATCAGACATTTTTCTCATTTTCTCAGATTATGTGTTAGTAGTGAAAAGAAATTAGGTTCCTTCAGGATTCTGGTTCAATAAAAGCAAATCAGGACTGAATTTAGCTCCAGCTGGATTTATCTTCCTCACTTTCTACCAATGAATGACTCTGTTTCTATGTTGCTTCATCATCTGAACTCTCATCACTGCTGATTTTTTTTTTTTTTTTTTGGTTGTTCTCACTGAGAGCATTTTACAGTCTTAAAGTGTTGAATCTTATATATTATACATATATAAGGATTATAATAAGGATTTGAGAATTTAAAATATTGTTAAATCATATTTTTTTTTTTTTTTTAAACTTTTGAGCATGTTAGCCAAAATTAAAAAGCCTTAAGGCTTTGGGTGTGAGAGGTCCAGGGTTCAAGTCCCGTAAGAGCACAGAAAAGTTTTCAGTTTGTTTAGACTTTAAACACTTTTTTTATTATCAAATTTATTTTGCGAAAAATAAAAGAAACAGAACACTGAGAATATTTGTTAAAAAATCCTAAGAAAAAAGCTTAGAAAAAATGTTTTAAAAATCAAATCAATAATAGATTTACATTTACAATCTGACAGTTAAGGACAACAAACTAAACTCTTCTAATGAACATAATATCACTCCACAGCCCATAACAAACCAATTTAACTAGTATTCTCAGCAACAGCTAACTTAAACAAGCCTTGTTGGTCTATGGGTGTTATTCTGTCTTTGGGTGGGAAAGGTCCTAGGTTCAAATGCCGGATGAGCCCAAGATAGTGTTCTGATTGTTATCTTCTTAAACAAAATACCAAGGCGAACGTGCTAACCACTAAGCCACCGTGCCGCCACTTTTAAAATTAAACTCAATATTATGTTAATAATTGTGACTTTTGTTTTATTTTCTAACAAACTCACTTATTCTGTTCTTGTGTTTTTTTAAAAGAAGCATCTTTGTGTCTCAAATAGATCTACACTTCTTATATTAGTTCACTATCTAGGGTGTAAAACACAAGACGTAAAGCCACATTCAGTGCACTTCCTTGTTAGGTGCTGTATTATAAGTGCTGTAAATGTACATCTGTATCTACTGCCATCTTTTAGAATGACTTTTAATGCACAAAGTAGAATTATACTTTTGAAATGATGAATCCCTCAAACATTTTATAATTTGAAATGTAAATAAAAGCATTTCAAAGGTTTTTACAAAGACTCTCCTGATTGGTTTGATTGTAACAGAACCATAGCTGTAATGTCTGAGAAATAAATCATTTGTCTCTTTTAAAAATAGACTTTAAATCCAGTCTACAGAGCAGACCTTAAACCTTTCATATCTTCATGCAATTCAGGAAAGAGCCCATAATATTGAAATAGTCTAAAAGTGTTTCATAAAAAACTCATACAGTTTCTTTATGTATGAAATTCTATTGAATTTTAAATGGAGCCTACATTTTGAAAAACGTCAAATTAGTTACTATTGAAACACACTTTTGTGTCACAGATTCATTTGATTCATTTCATTTGATTAATTAATTTATTTTTTATCACATTTATATTATATTCTATGAAATGTAGGTGAAATGTAAATGTAATTTCAGATGGCAAATCATTCAGGTTTTTTGTCAGATTAACATGTTTTTCTTACAACTTTCCTTACATTAGTAAGTACTGGAGTCACGATGGGCATTAGTGACATAAGAATCTGAAAAAATAAAGAGTTTGCTTTCTTTGGCTTGGTGTTTTAACCTTAACTTCATTTCTTTTAAAGGAGATAAACAAAAGCTTTAACTGGCAGCGGTGGGATTTGAACCCACGCCTCCGAAGAGACTGGAGCCTTAATCCAGCGCCTTAGACCGCTCGGCCACGCTACCTGTTTAAAAGACAGACAGGAGACAAATAGTGTTCTGAAGTAGTGAGGTCGGTGTGAGACAGTGTGAAAGAAAAATTAATTCTCACCATTTCATCTCTGGGGCTCTATACATCACCTACTGTCTTGTTCAAAATAGTATCATTCACATGGAATAAATGTTCATTTAATGTTTTAAGTGACATTAAAAATGATCGGTTGGTAATTTGAATCCACATCTCCAAAGGGACTGTAGCCTAAATCTAGGGCTTTCTTATCGCTCAGCCATGCTAGCAGCTATTGTGAATACTTATTTTTTTTAATCAGGAAAATACCATCAAGACATGAATATTGAGAAAATAATTAAGATGCATAAGGGCCACTCCAAACTAGAGCAGTCACCACTTTTTCTAGAAATTTGACATGGTGTCCACCACTCTGGATTTTTAATGAGCAGAAATCAAAGCAGATAAAGAGCTTAGAAAGCAGCGCTGCTAATCACTACAGCTCTAATGTCCACCACTCTCATGTATGATAAGGTCTGCTGCACAATTATAGAACTAAAGTCTGTTTTCAGACTGAGTCTTTTCTCTGTCACTTTAAACTGTCTTTGTGGTTTATTTAGTAAACTTGCTGCTTATTTGCTGTTATTTAAATATCTGTGACATGACAAGCCATGTGCAGTGACTGTAATCATTGCTAATGTGGTGCTGTGGCTAAGTTGGTTAAAGTTCCTGTCTAGTAAACAGGAGATCCTGGGTTCAAATCCCAGCAGTACCTTGTTATTTGATAAGCTGTTGCCAGCCAATCAATTTTTGTTGTGCAAACTGTTTTCCCTTATATATATATTTTTGCATAAAGTTCAAAATTGAATGTAAACTTGTTTTACATATATCAGAAAAACATAAATTGTTATACAATAATTATAATAATTTACTATATTCAGAAATGCAAAAATATATTTATAAAACAGTAACAATAGCATTATCGTTATGGGCTGAATAAACGTTTCTAGTCTGGAGCATCTGTGATTACTTACAGTTCATCAAAGACGCACACAACTCACATGCCTTTAAGTTTGTACACAACGCAGCACTCCATCACCATGCCCTGTGTTTCAGACCTGAGTCACTGAATGGACAGGTGCATTTGATCATGTGACCGATAATGCTGCTGCCCTTCTCCACCCTAAAGTGGCACCAGAGCGCAATTTACATGTTTGTCTAAAAAATGTTTATATAGACACATTATAGAGAAGATTTGTTTTGATTTTTGTTTGAACTCTAAAACGCTATGTTCAGTGAAAGAAATAGGGTTAGGGTTCCAACTTAATTTAGTTTCTGTGCATCATGGAGTATAATATATATCACTTGATTGAACTTAAAACAAACTGATACTTTACTGATGAAATAAATCTGCTGTATCAAAAATAATAAAAAGTAATAAAATCAAAGATCTTTTAACATATTTTTTCTTAATTGTAATTATTTGGCATAACTTGACATCTTTTGTCTCTGCAGTCCATAATTCAATTACAATAAATACTTACTTTAGACAAACAAAATCTAAAGAACACAGGATCAGTTGATTGATTGATTGATTGATTGATTGATTGAAAATAAAGTTCATTTTTTTAAAAGAGCTTGTCATGACTATGTTTCAAACAGGAGTTGCTGCGACCACAACACAGAGTACTAACCACTATTTGTCCACGGAACAACACTATGCCCTTAAAAGAGCAGTTCCTAAAACTAGATGTTAATGAAAAGCAGCAGCATATATATATATATATATATATTTTTTTATATTTTTTTTTTTAAAAATTTTTTTTTTTTTTTTTTTTTTTTTTTTTGTTTTCTTGGGAGCTTGCCACAACCCAAATTCCTCACAGTTGTGGTGGTGCTCCGGTGCTGTTAATTGTGTTGCAGCCATGTGGCATTATTGGTTACGTCATCCAGCGTGGGCGGGAGTATTTAAACTCATGGAGCCGACGTGGTGGGGGGAGTAAGCTCTGGCTGTTTCACGCAGTTCTTCACGGCCATTAGCATTGGTTTTGCTGCCGCTGCTCGCTCATGAGCAATGTCCGTGAAGACAGAGGTCGGTGTCTTCACGTCCCTCGTGGAGAGAGTTTCACTCAGTGGCCTGCGTGTGGAAGTGGCTCCTTGTGCGTGTGGAAGTGGCTATACAGTTTGGTGTCTTTCCTAGCTCTGGTATGTGGTGGTTCGGCAACATGTTTGTTTGGCATCACTTGGTACGGCTTTGCGGCTAAGACCAGCTGGTATTCCGGTTGGTGTATATAAATATTGAACTGCGGGTAAGTAGTGCCATTTTAACATTACTATGAGTGAAGCGTAATTATTAATGGGCTTAGCTAAAATGGAAATGTCGTTTGTGTGTGGGCACGGTTGCTTAGTGGTTAGCTCATTCGCCTCTCAACGCTAGGGATTCCTGGTTCGAATCCCCATCTGGGTGGAGTTTCCATGTTCTCCCCGTGTCTGCGTGGGTTTCCTCCGGGTTCTCCGGTTTCCTCCCACAGTCCAAAAACATGGATCAAGTCAATTGAATTCTCCAAATTGCCCCATATAGAGTGTGTCTGTGTGAGTGAATGTGTGCCCAGCGATGGATTGGCGCCCTGTCCTGGGTATATCTGCCCAGCACCCGAAGCGTTCTCCCCTGGATGGGCATGGGGAACCCCACCGTGACCCTAATAGATCATGAATGAATGTTTGCCTGTAGGTTGCCAGGTGCTCTCATTCCTCTTATTGGGTGTGTAACCAGTCCTGTATTATCGGGCTTCGCTCCTCCGGCTGCTGTTCTGCTGTTTTGTTGCTGCTCTGCTGTTTTGCACGGTGCTGGTCCGTCCTTTTTTATTATAGGTTATTCTCACGCTGCTGCTCGTCTTGGGTTGCAGCGGCACCCCACTGGGAGGGGCCGCGTTCCGCCATTGTCACCGGCAGCGTGTGTGGTTTAAATAAAACCAGGGTGTGTGAGTGTGTGCAGTGGGGTGGTACAGGGGTATGGCCCAACTATTATGGTGTATGTTGTGTATATGATTTGGTTTATCTGATTCTATTGAGTGGAGTTTGATTTATTTATTTTCTGGTTTGTGATTTGTTTTTGGTGTATTTTCCTTTTTCTGTTTTGATTTCGATACATGTTTTGTGGGCTTAGCCCTTTTTCTGTGAGTATTCATTCATTCATTATCTCCCCCTTTATCCTCTATTAGGGTCGCGGTGGGGTTCCCCATGCCCATCCAGGGGAGAACGTCTCGGGCGCTGGGCAGATAGACCCAGGACAGGGCGCCAATCCATCGCTGGGCACACACTCACTCACACATACACACTCTATATGGGGCAATTTGGAGAACTCAATTAACTTGATCCATGTCTTTGGACTGTGGGAGGAAACCGGAGAACCCGGAGGAAACCCACGCAGACACGGGGAGAACATGGAAACTCCACCCAGATGGGGATTCGAACCGGGAATCCCTAGCGCTGAGAGGCGAACGTGCTAACCACTAAGCCACCGTGCCGCCCTCTGTGAGTATTGTAAAGGCTTATTATATTTTGCTTTCTCTGCAGGATCAGGACGACCAGTAGGGGGAGGCCAAGTCAATGGTGGTAGGTACCTGTGTCCGTGCGTTCACTTGTATGGTAGGTTAGCGTCACTTGGGTGTACAGTGCAGTGTATATCACGTGTGGTCCTTTTGACCCACCCTGCAGTTACGGTCCGCCCTCTGGTAAGCCCTCTCGTCTTTTGGATTTATTTTGTTAGTATTTGTGTTCGTTATTGATGTGTTATTTTGATGTGTTACCTCTAATCCTACCCACCATAGTGTGTATGTGTGTTTTGCAACCATTTTAACAAACAAAGATTTTAAGAATATACTTGGTTTACAGTTGAAAGTCTGTCTTGACTGCACAAACTTGTGGTGAACCTTGGACATTGTCATCAATTTGGGCTTTTGTAAAAAAGAGTATTATAGCACTCTCTCTTTTCCTCGGAAGCTTATACCCCTGGGGGTGGTGTTATCAAAAGATACATTTGGGGTCTCTCCGCCACACCTCCGCTACACAGGATTGCTGAAGTCACGATGCAGAATACAAATAATTTTGGGTTACAGGATGCCATAATGCCCTTTCAAATGTCTTTTATTGATCTGGATGAAAAATCAGTGCTTTCCAACATTTCTAAATTCTTATTTTGCTGGACAATCGTGGGGCCTAAAAAATTCAACCTTTACAACCAGCAAGGTAAACCTCAAAAGTCGTCATACCAGGAGTTGAACCCGGGCGAAAACAAGGAATCCTAACCACCAACAGAGGGCGTATTTTAGCAACCTTCCTCATCAGTATAGTGGTCAGTGAATCTGCTTGTCACCAAAAGCACCGTGTCGCCCGTAGTAAACTCTCCTTATACACATAATATTACACCACACAATAATCACATGCAAATATACTGTACAATCCCTATGTCACTCCTCGTTAGTATAGTGGACAGTATCTCTGCCTGTCACGCGGAAGACCGGGGTTTGATTCCTTGACGGGGAGAATTAGCTTTTACTCTCTGTGACTGAAATCTCACATGCTGCTGCTTTAACCATTAACTAACACATGAGGTCAGTGGTGCACTCTCCATGAGACTTGGCTAGCTCAGTCTGTAGTGTCTGATCCTCTTTGTTTCAGTGTCATGTGTTTAAGCTAGTACTTTCTCCTCTTTACTTTGTTTGTATCAATGATGAAGTACAGTATTTTTAATATTTAATAAACATTTCCCCTACACCAATCTGTGTGTTTGTTCAAGTAGAAAAACATAAACATGCTGACCAGTGTATGAGGACATCTTAGCATATACTTAGTATATAACTAATACTTAGTCTGTACATGAATATAAAGCATTAACAAATCCACATGTACATATCTCCCTGGTGGTCTAGTGGTTAGGATTTGGCGCTCTCACCGCCACGGCCCGGGTTCGATTCCCGGTCAGGGAAGAGTAAAGCTTTTGTGAAGATCCACAACTGAATAGAACTATTTGGTGTCAGAATGTCATTAGATGTGTGAGGAAACCAGAGACCCAAAGAAATAAGCTCACAGACACAAAGAGAACCCCACTTGAAATCAAACCTGTAATGTTGTTTCAAGAGAGGGTTATACTATAGTTTAAAACTCTAAAATAGCTCTATTCAGTTTTCTCTATGTTTCTACCTGTCACATATAGTATTCTCATACACTATATTTTATATTATGTTTGCTGTCACAATTAAAACTCTAAAATAGCTCTAGCCTGTTTTTAATGCTGTGGTAATTCAGCACAATACATGAAGCAATTATTTATAAAACTGTAAACACTCTTTAATGCAGTGTTTTGATTTTATGTTGATATTAAGTATAGTTATGATTCTGTCATGATACTTTACACTAATCTATTATGGATCAGCTTCATTATTTTCAAAACATCAACTGCTTTCTTAGTATTTGGTATAAATATTGTTAAAGTCCTGTTCCGAATTTTCAGAGAGAACCAAACAAATCTACTGAGATCACCCGGGATTCTTCTTGCAAGTGCTCTGTTTGGATAAATATTGTTGCTGAGAATACTTGTCAAATTGGTCTGTTATGTGATATGGTGTCATTGTATGTTTATTAGAAAGATTTAATTGTTTGTTGTTCTTAATTAACAGAATGTTAATGTAAATCTATCATTCAGTTTCTTAGACAAACAGCATGCATGTTCATGGTTGAACTGGTTGCTTGATGAACTATATCTTTTTTCCAAATAGTGAACCTCAAAAAGAATTCAGCTCAATTAAATCAAATTTAGTAAAGCACTTTGTGTCCAATATGGTCTAGCGGTTAGGATTCCTGGTTTTCACCCAGGCGGCCCGGGTTCAACTCCCGGTATGGGAAAGAGTTTATTTTTACGTTGCTGTTTGTAAAAGCCCATGAATTTCTACCAAAGTAAGAATTTGGAAAGCACTGCTTTTTCATCAAAGTCCGGATCAATGAAAAACATTTGAAAGGGCATTATGGCGAATAAACTGTTCTATAAACTGCTGCTTTTGGGGCAAAGTGGTGTTCCGTAATATTATAGTGTTTAGTACCCTGTGTTGTGACTGCAGCAACCCTGATTTGAGTCCAGGTCACGGCAAGCTTCTATAAAATATGTTTTTATTTTCAATGAATCAACTGATCCTTGTTTTGTATATTAAATTGTCTAAAGTAGGTATTAATTGTAGTGCATAGACAAAAGATGTCAAGATCTGCCTTAACCCAGGATTGATTTAGGGAGTTTTAGATATTCACTCTAATGCCCTTCCAATTTAACTATATTGGTACAAAGTCAGAAAATGTATTTAGTGTGTATGAGTCTTACACAAAGATAAAGACTACATATCTTATATCTACATAAGGGAACTTATTTGCAGATATAAAGAAGACACATGCATAATTTTTTTTTTACTAGGGTAGCTTGGGGGGGTTCCCCATGCCCATCCAGGGGCACTGAGAACACTCTCACTCACAAACACACTCCATATGGGGCAATATGAAGCATTCAGTTTACCTTGATCCATGTTTTTGGAATGTGGGAAAAAACTGGAGAACCCGGAGGAAAGCCTGAACACTGGGGGAATATGGAAACTCTCCGCAGACTGGGATTTGAACCAAAAATCCCTAGTGCTCAGAGGCAACTGTGCTAACCACTAAGCCACCGTGCTGCCTGATACAAAGAACAGTTGTGTCTAATAATGCACTAATTAAAATGAGATGAATTAATGAGAACCTGGATATTTCAGATCCGATGACTGAAGAGTTGTTGTATAATACACTTCTTCCATCCATCCATTATCTTCCACTTTATCCTCTATTAGGGTCGCAGTGGGGTTCCCCATGCCCATCCAGGGGAGAACGTTTCGGGCGCTGGGCAGATACACCCAGGACAGGGTGCCAATCAATAGCTGGGCACACACTCACTCAGACACGCACACACACACTCTATATGGGGCAATTTAGATAACTCAATTGACTTGATCCATGTTTTTGGACTTAAAACCGGAGAACCTGGAGAAAACCCTCGCGGACGCAGGGAGAACATGGAAACTCCACCCAGATGGGGATTCAAACCGGGAATCCCTAGATTTTATTTTGGGGGACAATCTTTGAATGAATGTTCAAAATTTTCAGTTTGACTATATCAGTAGTGATTTAAATTGCAATTATAGAAGTTATGTGGATTGGAGTTGTACTGTACATGTTATGTTCTAGGGTTGCGGTGGGGTTCCCCATGCCCATCCAGGGGAGAATGTTTCAGGCACTGGGCAGATACACCCAGGACAGGGCGCCAATCCATCGCTGGGCACACTCACTCACTCCCACAAACAGATTCTATTTGGGGCAATTTAGAGAATTGCTCTCAGCTCTTGAGTATGTGTTCTTGTCTGTATGACTGCCCTCCATACAGATAACTTGGTGAATTACATCTATCCATTATCTTCTGCTTTATCCTATATTAGGGTTGCAGGGGGGTTCCCCATGCCCATCCAGGTGAGAAAGTTTTGGGCACTGGGCAGATACTCCCAGGACAGAGTGCCAATCTATCACTGGGCACACACTCACTCACACATACACACTCTGTATGGGGCAATTTGGAGAACTCAATTGCCTTGATCCATGTTTTTGGACTGTGGGAGGAAACCGGAGAACCCAAAAGAAACCCACGCGGACAAGGAGAGAACATGGAAACATCTCCCAGATTGGGAATCTAACCGGAAATCCCTAACGCTGAGAGGCAAATGTGCTAACCACTAAGCCACCGTGCTGCTGCGGTTTTGTTCCAAAAGGATTTAATGCGTTTTACTGAATAGACAAACAAGTGTACAAGAAAAATCATTAGTATTGAATTAGTAAATGTCATTCCAAAAATAAAGAGCATTGCGAAGTATAACAAAAACCTTACAAATAATGCAGTTCATGTCTTTTTATGTTTAATAAATTCCAACATACACCATGTATTAGAAACATGGTGGATAAAGTAATACTGGTTTTTACAAAAGAAAATTTAGATGTGGTTATCAGGAAAGAACAAGTATTATTAGACAAAAATGAGCCAGATGATTTTGAAAATAAGTACTAGGTAAGTTGACTCATCAAGCCAACAATTGAAAGATATTGATTATTCAACTGTAAAGCTTGTACTAAAATTCATCAGATAATGAAGAACAGAAGAACTTGCCAAGAAGTTGCAACAGAAGAAGTTGCCAGAGCCCCCAAAAGTCTGTTCACCTAAATCAGCTTAAAATCTGTTAAGCTGTGTGCTGGATAAAATGAACATTTAAGACAATTACATTAAAAAAATATTACAAATTATGTGAAGAATATTATAAAAATAGACACTGAGCAAAGTTTTGAGGGTTCCCCATGCCCATCCAGGGAAGAACACTTCGGACGCTGGGCAGATACACCCAGGACAGGGTGCCAATCTATCGCTGGGCACACACTCACTCACACAAACACACTCTATAGGGGCAATTTGGAGAACTCAATTGACTTGATCCATGTTTTTGGATTGTGGGAAGAAACAGAAGAACCCGGAGGAAACCCATGTGGACAACATGGAAACTCCAACCATATGGGGATTCGAACCAGGAATCCCTAGCGCTGAGAGGTGAACGTGCTAACCACTAAGCCACCGTGCTGCCCCATATTTATATAATAATATATAATAATAAATTATATTAATTTAGTAGATTAACATTACTATATTAGTAAATGATATTAAGAAAAATATTTTCATGGCATTTTTAAAAAAGTATAACCATTTCATCTCTGGGGCTCTATACATCACCTAATGTCTTGTTTGAAATAGAATCATTCAGCTGGAATTAATGTTCATTCAATGTTTTAAGTGACAATAATAATAAAAAGGATTTGCTGGTAGCAGTGGGATTTGAACCCACGCCTCCGAAGAGACTGGAGCCTAAATCCAGCGCCTTAGACCACTCGGCCATGCTACCTGCCATTACATGTAACATTAGCAACTGACGTTTTTAATCAGGTAAATGCCATCAAGACAAATATTGAGGAAATAAATCAGGTGAATAATTTCTTGATCAAAAGCCCCAAAAAAGACATTCATGTGACATACATTCCCTCAAATCCAGCTAAAAGTCCAGCTATTTAAGGGAAAACATTTAGTATTTTAGCTTCTTTGTCCTGTACATAACAAAGACACAGAATATTAGAAACAAGAGGTTGTGTGTTACTTGATTATGATCCATTAACCTTGAACAATCGTCCTTTTAAACGAACACACAACAGTTTCTAGTGGCAGCCATCGGATTTGAACCCACACCTCCGAGGAGCCTTAACACAAATCCTTTAAACATGCAGCCATGCTACCGTCTAGATCCTATCATAAGTTAGACAGGAGGAAAAAAGTGCTCTCACATAAGGAGGTCAGTGTGAAATTGTTAAATATTTATATTTTTATGACTTCTAAAAGAAAAAAATCAATTCCTTCTCTGCCAACAGGTCCTTTTTTATTTTTACTGTCACTAAAAACGTTGAATGAACATTTAGATAAAATAGTAAGAGTTAATTTTTTTTAGAAGCCCTGAAAACACTTGTCTTTAACTCTAGCTCACACTGATCACACTATGTGAGAGCACTATTTGTCTCCAGTGTTCTGCATGAACAAATATTGCGTCCAAGGTGCTGCGTTAAGGTTCCAGACTCTTTGGAGGCGTGGGTTAATTCCCACTGCTGACAGTTTAAGCTCTTGTATATTCCTTTAAAAGGATGACTACTCTACTTTGCAGTGGCCCTCAGGCATCTTATTTATTTTCTCCATATTCATGACTTGATGGTATTTACTTGATTAAAAAAATTCTTCGCAATAGCTGCTAGCGTTGCTGAGTGATTATAAAGCCCTGGATTTAGGCTCCAGTCCCTTTGGAGGCAAAGATTCCAATCGCCAACAGATCATGTTTAATGTCAATTGAAACATTAAATAAACATTTATTCCATGTGAATGACACTATAAAAAGGTAACGTGGCCGAGCGGTCTAAAGTGCTGAATTAAAGCTCATATCCCACCGCTGCTACTTAGTGCTTTTCATTCATCTCCTTTAAAAGAGATGAGTTTAAGGTTAAAACACCCAGGCAAAGAAAGCAAACTCATTTTTTTCCCATTATTTGTAAGAGTACTATTTGTCTCCTATGTTGATTCGGATTAGTTAGAGGGGTAGAAGTGTAACACTGAGTCAGATATTCAACAGTCTCCTGTTTTCTTTAATTATTTTAATTTAATTTAATTATTTATTAATTCATTTATTATCTTCCGCTTTATCCTCTATTAGGGTCACGGTGGGGTTCCCCATGCCCATCCAGGGGAGAACATTTTGGGCACTGGGCAAACACACCCAGGACAGGGCGCCAATCTATCACTGGGCACACACTCACTCACACAGACACACTCTATATGGGACAATTTGGAGAACTCAATTGACTTGATCCACATTTTTGGACTGTGGGAGGAAACCGGAGAACGCGGAAGAAGCCCACGCAGACACGGGGAGAACATGGAAACTCCACCCAGATGGGGATTCGAACCTGGAGTCCTTAGTGCTGAGAGGCGAACTTGCTAACCACTAAGCGACCGTGCCTCCTTAATTATTTATTTAAAATTTATTTATTTGATAAATTATGCACTTCATATCTTATTCATTATAAAATAATGAATATGTTTATATCGTAGTGTATTGTATGAAAAATCCCATTATCCATTATCTCACGCTTTGTCCTTTACTAGGGTCGCGGTGGGGTTCCCCATGCCCATCCAGGGGAGAACGTTTTGGGCGCCGGGCAGATACACCCAGGATAGGGTGCCAATCTATCAGTGGGCCCACTCATTCACCCAAACACACTCTATATGGGGCAATTTAGAGAATTCAATTGACCTTGATCCATGTTTTTGGACTGTCGGAGGAAACCGGAGAACCTGGAGGAAACCCACACAGACACAGGGAGAACATGGAAACTCCACCCAGATTGGGATTAAGATAAAAAAAAAATAGCTAAAGTGGTCTGTCAGAAGTGGGATTTGAAGCCAGTGCTTTTAAACAACTCACCTATTCTGACTGTTATAAATTAATAAAATAAATCTATTAATATTAAGCATGTTATCTTCTTTGTCCTGTACATAACGAAATCACAGCACATAAGAAACAACAGGTTGTGTGTTCCTTTAAATGGATGACTGGATTGGATTTACCTGATTAAAAAAAAGTCTTCACAATAGCTGCTAGCGTGGCTGAGCAATTATAAAGCCCTAGATTTAGGCTACAGTCCCTTTGGAGGCGAAGATTCAAATCGCCAACAGATCATTTTTAAACTTAAAACATTAAATGAACATTTATTCCATGTGAAAGATACTATTCTGAACAAGACAGTGGGTGATGTATAGAGCCCCAGAGATGAAATGGTGAGAATTAATTTTTCTTTCACACTGTCTCACACCGACCTCACTACTTCAGAACACTATTTGTCTCCTGTCTCTCTTATAAACAGGTAGCGTGGCCGAGCGGTCTAAGGCGCTGGATTAAGGCTCCAATCTCTTCGGAGGCGTGGGTTCAAATCCCACCGCTGCCAGTTTGTTTATCTCCTTTAAAAGAAATGAAGTTAAGGTTAAAACACCAAGCCAAAGAAAGCAAACACTTTCGTTTTTCAGATTCTTATGTCACTAATGCCCATCGTGACTCCAGTACTTACTAAGGTAAGGAAAGTTGTAAGAAAAACATGTTAATCTGACAAAAAACCTGAATGATGTACCATCTGGTCTTCAGCAGAATGAAATATTTTTTAACGATTGTATCCTGGACTAGTTCACACTGACCACAGTTTGTAAGAGTACTATTTGTCTCCTGTGTTGATTCTGATTAGTTAGAGGGGTAGAAGTGTAAGGTGGAAACACTGAGTCAGATATTCAACTAACAGTCTCCTTTTTTTGTAAATTACAACTTTAATTATTTATTTAAAATTAATTTATTTGATAAATTATGCACTTCATATCATATTTATTATAAGATAATGAACGTGTTTATATTGTAGTGTATAAATAATTTCCCTTGAACCAATTTATTCTGTTCTAACACTTTGTTTAAGACATTTTTTGTCTCAAATGGCTCTACAGTTCTTATATTAGTGCACTATCTAGTGTGTGAAACACCGGATGGAAAGTCACAGGTAGTGAACCTTTTTAAAAATAGAATGTGTATTACCTTTAGTCCAGCCTTGTGGCATTCTTCTTTGTCCCATTAAAACTAACAGCACTGTAACTGAAGATGTATGATAGCTGCCCTCTTGAGGTGAAAAATTAAATTTACATTTGACCAACATTTCATGGAATATAATATAAATGTGTTAAAAATTAAAGAAATTAATCAAAATATAGGTATTGCTTTAGACTGTGTAACAAAAGAAACATTATATAAATATTATAAAATTATGTTTTTTTTTAAATAAACTCGTTTAATCTCTGAACCAGGGGTGCTCAGTACGTCAATACGCGAAGGGGTGTCAGGTAGATCGCGATGGAGGTTTGAGAAAAAAAGCATCGGAAGCACTTATACACACACACGCACACATTCACACACAATGTCTCTATCGTTCTTCAAGAAAGCGGTCTGCCCCCCCCCCCCCCCCACGTCTCTCTCGCTGTTCCCAAAACCAGCACGTGGCCCCGCCTCCATGTTTAAATCTGAAGCACTGCCTCGAGAATCATCTACATTAGATAGTTTTTGTTTCTGTTTGTGTTTTTGCACTTTATTATACTGACAATATGAGTGAAGGATGAGTGAAGCTCAAAAATAACTAAAATGTTACACTTTAATTTAGAGAGGGGGGGGGGGTGAATATTTTTTTACAATGTCAAACTCAAAATGCATTTGCTTTTATTAATGTTCATGTTCTGTTAGGGTGCGGCACAGAGGCTTAGTGGTTAACATGTTTTCCTCTCAGTGCTAGGGATTCCCAGTCCAAATCCCAATCTGGGTGGAGTTTACATGTTCTCCCCGTGTCCGTGTGGGTTTCCTCCGGGTTCTCCAGTTTCCTCCCACAGTCCAAAAAAAAGGAATAAAGGTCAATTGAATTCTCCAAATTACCCCATATAGACTGTGTTTGTGTGAGTGTGTGTGTGTTCAGTGAAAGATTGTCGCCCTGTCCTGGGTGTATCTGCCAGCGCCAGAAGTGTTCTCCCCTGGATGGGCATGGGGAACCCCCCCGTGACCCTACTAGAGGATAAAGCGGAAGATAATGGATGGATGGATGTTCTGTTTGGGGAAATCTGGGTTACAGTGATTGTTTTACATTTGTGCTGTATACTGTGTGTTTGGGTGTAACTAAAATCAGGTTTTCTTCATGCTGGAATGTGTTTAATAAAAGAGCAATTCTAACAGATTGGACAATACTAACATGATGTGTGTAAACAGGTTTCAATAAAAAAGTCTAAAAAATAGAGATTGACTCCGGTAGATCTTGATGACCTGTCCGATGGAAAAGTAGATCTCGGGCCAGAAAAGTGTGGGCACCCCTGCTCTAAACCTTAAATTTCAACCTTAAATTTTGAATTCCAATGACTTCTGCCACCAAGTGGATAACACTAAGCCACCGTGCCGCCCCCATTAACATAATATTGAGTTTAATTAAAAAGTTAAATAAGTGATTTAGGATAAAAATATTAAAGGCTGTAAGCTGAATCACTGACTCAGTTTTTACAGTTTGTTGTTACAGTTTTCACAGTCCTTGCAAAAGTAAATAAGTGTGCTGTAATCTACTTTTAAAAATTGTTAGTAATTCAGTATTGTAAACAGTAATGGGACAGCTTTTCCAAAATTATTAAGCCTTTTTCAATTAAGTGACTTAAAGTAAAAGAGCAGATAACACACCTGAACAGGGACTTGAACCCTGGAACCTCAGATTAAAAGTCTGATGCGCTACAAGCTGAGCTACTTAGGTGCTCATTTACCACCTCACATGTATGTCTGATTCAGAAATGACTTATTTTCAATCTTTAAATTTTTCAAAAAGTGACACAAAAAGTCAACAAGTGACAAAAAGTTACTAGTTAAATAAAGACTTCAGAGAACTTAACGCAACTGAATATTAAATATCAGTATCTAAAACAAATATATTGTGTTTTAGAAGTATCAGAGATTTGATCATGTGTTGTATTATTGATCATTATATCATGATATGATGGTTACAAGATTTTAAGATAAAAAGGGTTATAAAATGTTGTACCAAAATTCAGTTTTATTTCCATTCCCACAATGCCATAGAGTGCAAACATGAGTTTAAGCTTTAAGCTTGGAATCAAACTGGACAAAATTAATCCTGGCTGTATCTGCCTAGCACCTGAAAATAATAACAATAACATTATAAAAAAACTCACAAAAAAAATCTACACACATGGGGAATGAGGCGGGTGGTGCGTCTGGCTCCTTTGTCCGTGGAGGACATATAATATGTTTATCTATTTGGATTTATTATCATTTGTATTCTGCTAATTGAATTAGGTGTTGCCCTGATGTATTGGTAAATTAAAACAGTTAGCTCAGTTTTTAAAAGACCTACTCAACATCAATGATGAGTTGGGCAGAGCAATAGGCACTAGGGTGCACTGATGGTTCTCTCTCTCTCTCTCTCTCTCTCTCTCTCTCTCTCTCTCTCTCTCTCTCTCTCTCTCTCTCTCTCTGTCTGCGCATGCGCGGCGTTGAGCGGTGGAGCGGAGCGTGGTGCGAGAGCGCTCGGCGTTTTTTGCTGAGTTTTTCTGAGTGTTTTGTTGTGTTATAAAGCAGTTTACGCTGTGATTGTGTGTTTGTTAGTGTGTTAGTGTTTTTGTGTGTGTTGTGGAGGAGTAAGGCGGGTTTAAGGCTGTGGAGCGTCTGCTTTCAGCGTGTGGGCTGAGGCATGGCGGCTCCGTACAGCGACGCCGTGTACGAGGCTCTCACCCGGAGGATTGTTGTCTGGCGGCGGAGGAGGTGGTGGGACGCGGCAATCTGCTCGCGGCGTCCCGGGTGAACAGATCGGTCGTGATTTTCGCTAAAACGATCGAAATCGCGAACGATCTGATTCAAAAGGGAATCGTTTTAAATGGTCAGCTGACTCCGGTCCTACCTTTAAGTACCCCTTCAAAAAAGATTATTCTGTCAAACGTGCCCCCGTTTCTCAAAAACGAGCTTATTGTTCAGGAACTCTCCCGGTTCGGAAAAGTGGTGTCCCCGGTAAAAAAGTTTGTCATGAGCCAAAAAATGAAGCATATGATCTCGTACAGGAGAGTGGTGTACATGGTGTTGAAGGACAGGGAGGAGCTCGAACTGTCTATCAAGTTTAAAGTTGATGGTTTCGATTATGACATATATGTGAGCTCAAATACTGAAATTAAGTGCTTCAGGTGTGGACAAATTGGACATCTCATTCGAGATTGTCCAAAAAGTGCCGAAACAGACCCCAAAGAACCAAAAAAAACACTGAACAGATGCCCGGATCTGACACTGCTGGACCTGCGGTAGTCGTTCCCCCTGCGGCTGCTGCATGTTCAGTAGTAGAGGAAATGGCTCCTGCCCCAGAGTGTGAGGTGGACAAGGCAGGTGTGTCCACTGCAGGTGATGGTAATAAAAATGAACCGGCACATGAGGTGTGCGCTGTACCTGTGCCACAAATAGAGGAGCCCAGTGTGGAGCCAGGGGTGGTGGAAAGGCACTTAGATGTTGAAATGGTGGAGGAACTTGTTTTTAAAGTACCCGGTAAAAGGAAGAAGCGGGGGCGCGTAAATGAGACCAAACAGGCCAAAAGAGAGGTTCCCATGTGTAAAGATGGAGATTCAGACAGTGATGGCTCTCTGTCTGACTCCGGATGGTCTGTGTGCTCTCAGGACGAGAAACTCCCTGTCCAGTACACTGCAGAAGACATTAAAATGTTCCTGAGAGTCACAAAAGGTCAGAAAGGGGTACGGGTAGAGGAGTCTTTTAAAAACACACAGCAGTTTGTACATGATGTAAAGTTTTTTAGAAGAGAGGGGGCTTTTACTTTACACGAGGTTTTTAGACTAAAAAAGATACTGACCAAACTGAACAAAGCCCACACCGATGACTCGGGTCAACCCCCTCTAATTTTAAAATGTTTTTTACAGTCTTAGTCATAGTTCTCTATCTTTTTTTAAACATGAGTGATATAAAGATAGGAACTTTAAACTTAAATGGGGCAAGAGACTGTAAGAAGAGAGCTATGTTTTATGAACTTTTAAAACAGAAGAGAGTGGATGTGGTTTTTGTCCAGGAGACACACAGTGATTTTAATAATGCTGTAGATTGGGCAAAAGAGTGGAAGGGGCTCACGGTTTTAAGTCACCTATCTACCACAAGTGGTGGGGTAGGTGTTCTTTTTACCAGTTATTTTATCCCATGCTCTTACACGGTGGAGGAGGTTTTACCCGGGAGACTGCTAAAAGTTAAAGCCTGCTTTGAAGAGCACACCTTTGTTTTTATCTGTGTTTATGCCCCGACTGCAGCAGCAGAGAGGATGATGTTTTTAAACTCTCTGAGCACTGTGATTTCGAACTGTGATTTTAATGACATTTTAGTGCTGGGTGGTGATTTTAACTGCACTGCTGACGATCTGGACAGAAACCACATGGAACCACACAACGCTTCCCGCAGGCGGCTGTGTGAGTTCATTGAGACCCATGACCTGTGTGACGTATGGCGTGACATACACGGTAACCAGAGACAGTATACATGGGCTCATTCTATAGATAATACGCTCTCTTTAGCCAGACTTGATCGATTTTATTGTTTTAAACATCATTTATCTACTTTTATACGCTGTTTTATATCTCCAGTTGGTTTTACAGATCATTGTATAGTCCAATGCACGATCAGAAAAGCACAGGTAAAGCCCCAAAGTGCATACTGGCATTTTAATACAGCGCTTTTAAATGATGTTCATTTTAAAGAGTGTTTTAGTTATTTTTGGATGGTTTTTAAGACTCGGAAGTCGTCTTTTAAATCATTACAGCAGTGGTGGGACATTGCAAAAATACAGATTAAAATGTTCTGCCAGCAGTACACTCGAAATGTCACTAGTGAAATCACCAGGTCTCTAAAAGAGCTAGAGTCTGAGATCACTAAACTCCAGACTCTAGCAGAGACCACAGGAGATCAAGAGTACATCAAAAATCTAAAAACAAAAAAGATCTCCTTCAATGACCTGCTGGGTGTCACAGCACAGGGGGCGCTGGTCCGCTCACGCTTTCAAAACGTGAATGAATTAGATGCTCCTTCTAAGTTCTTCTTTGGTCTAGAGTGTAAAAATGGACAGAAAAGGTTTATGCATGCCGTGCGTAATGAATCAGGGGATCTCGACTCTGAGCCTTCTGAGATACGCCGGCAGACAATCAGTTTCTTCTCGAAGCTGTATGAGAGTGAGCGGGTCGAGGCACAGGACACAGAGAGGGGCTTTCTGCAGATGCAGGCCAGGATCAGCGAGGAGTCTGCCACAGCACTAGATGCTGAACTGTCAATGGAAGAGGTACAGGAGGCCCTGCAGGGGATGGACAGTGGCAGAACTCCTGGCATCGATGGTCTCCCTGTCGAATTCTATAAGGCACTATGGGCAGTTTTGGGTGAGGACGTGCTGGATGTCCTAAAGGAGAGTGTGAGGGAAGGAAAGCTCCCTGTGAGCAGCCGGAGAGCCGTCCTCACACTGCTGCCAAAGAAGAGAGACCTGACCGAGCTGAAGAACTGGCGCCCCGTGTCATTACTGTGCACAGACTGCAAGCTGCTCTCAAAAACGTTAGCCTCGAGACTGGGGAAGGTGATGGAGCAGATAGTTCACATTGACCAGACGTACTGTGTGCCCGGTAGGTCCATTTTCGATAACATATTTTTAATCCGGGATGTTTTAGAGCTCTCCAGATTTTACATTTAAAAACTGGACTCGTGTTTTTAGACCAAGAAAAAGCATTTGACAGAGTAGAACACGAGTACATGTGGAAGGTTCTGGAGGCCTTCGGTTTTAACCCTGGTTTTATTAATATGGTAAAGGTGCTGTACAGTGACATTGAGAGTGTACTGAAGGTTAACGGTGGTTTATGTGCTCCTTTTAAAGTACAGCGCGGTATAAGACAAGGTTGCGCGTTATATGTTATACATGTTATACACGTTAGCTATTGAACCCCTCCTATGCATTTTAAGAAATCGAATCTCTGGTCTTCGTATTCCACGAACCAATGCAACAGTGTGTGTGTCAGCATATGCAGATGACCTGGTGGTGTTTTTAAACTCACAGAATGACGTGAACATTTTAACACATGTTTTAAAGGATTTTAGCGTTTTATCATCTGCCAAAGTGAACTGGGCCAAAAGCGAGGCAGTTTTAATCGGGGACTGGAACGGTGGGGGACCTGCACTTCCCGATGGACTGTCATGGAGGACTGGAGGTTTTAAGTATCTCGGGGTACACTTAGGAGGCAGCGAGTGTGAACAAAAGAACTGGGAGAACATTATCGAAAAAGTAAAAGGACGTTTAAATAGATGGACATGGCTAGTACCTCAGATGTCATACCGGGGACGGGTACTAGTCATTAACAACCTCGCTGCCTCTGTCCTATGGAACAAGTTGATGTGTGTGGATCCCCCACCTAACATTTTAACCAAGATACAGGCAACGCTGGTTGATTTCTTCTGGGACCGACTGCACTGGATTCCTCAGGCTGTCCTCTACCTGCCAAAAGATGACGGAGGACAAGGACTGGTTCACCTGGCCAGCAGGACCGCTGCATTCAGACTGCAGTATTTACAAAGACTCCTCTTTGGCCCCAAGGATCTTGTATGGAGGGCAGTGGCATACAGGATCCTACAAACCGTGAGTGGACTGGGTCTGGACAGAACTTTGTTTTTTATGAACATTAATGCACTGAACATCACCAGCTTGCCTGTTTTTTTATCGTGGACTTTTTAAGATTTTAGGATTTTATAACATGACTTTTAAAGGTGATCTGCCTTTACACTGGCTCTTGGAGGAACCCCTCATCTTCGGATCTCGGCTGGACATCAACGCCTCCCCTTCATTGCACAGCACGCTGATCTCCTCCAGAATCTACACCCTGCGCCACCTACTGAATGCTGCTGGACCTGGTCTAGATCGGGCGGAGGACCTGGCTGCACTGATGGGAATGAGGTCTACACGCGTTGTCGCCCAGCTCCTAGAGCGGTGGAGGTCAGCACTCACCACCAGAGAAAAGACACTACTCCAGAGCTGTGCAACAGGGGAGGTCAGTCCAGTAGGGGAGCATCGTTTCCCCAACACCACCATCACCCCTAAGCTGGAGGACTGCCAGGGGCCCCTACTGGACCACGACAAGGAACAAGGCATGGACCTGAGCTCAGCCACGGGGAAACTCCTCTATAGAGCCAGTGTACTCGTTCTTAATAAGAAAAAACTGGAGAACAGAGCTGACACACCATGGAGAGAATCACTAGGCATTGGGAATGACGTAAGACCAGAGTGGAGAGCATTGTACAAACCACCGTTAACCAAGCGGGTGGGGGACCTCCAGTGGAGGATCCTCCACGGTATTATTGCTATAAATGCTTTTATTTCTGTTTTAAACCCAGATTTTAATGACCAGTGTCCTTTCTGTCACCAGAGAGAAACGGTGTTTCACGCGTTTTTTACACTGTTTTAGACTGCAACCATTATTTATCATTTTAAGTGCTGTTTTAAAAGCTCTTAATGTGATTTTTACACCACAGGTTTTTATCCTGGGTTTTAAGTATGTCAAAAAACATAAATACAAGTGTCAACTGGTGAATTTTATTTTAGGACAAAGCAAAATGGCGGTTTACATCAGCAGGAAAAACAAAATTGCACAAACAACAGATGCTGATGTAATCAAGATTTTTAGCCGACTGGTCAAATCTAGAATTTTAATTGATTTTAACTTTTATAAAAGTATGAATGATTTAGACACTTTTAAATCGGTATGGTGCTGCGGGGAAGCAGTATGCTCAGTTAAAGACGATGAGCTCTGCTTCGCACCTGTTTTTACCTAAATGTAGTTATTTATTTATTTATTTATTTATCTATTTATTAATACAAAGATTTATATTTGAAATATAACTTATTGGTAAAATAAAGTGTCGTTAAAAGTCAAAAGTCTCTCTCTCTCTCTCTCTCTCTCTCTCTCTCTCTCTCTCTCTCTCTATATATATATATATATATATATATATATATATATATATATATGCCATAACCTTGATTGCCATGACCCAAATTCCACCCAGGGTAAATGCAGCTTTACGTCCTGTGTTTTACACCCTAGATAGTGAACTAATATAAGAACTGTAGATCTATTTAAGACACAAAGATTATTTGATTTAAAAAAACAAAACGAAAAAAACGTACCAACAGATTAATTACGTTAAAACGGAATTCCTATTGGAAACTAAAACCCAAATCAGTCGCAATTATTAACATAGTATTAAGTTTAATAAAAAAGTTAAAGCAGTGATTTAGGATAAAAAGGTTGAAGGCTATAAGCTGAATCACTGACTCTTTTGTGTGAATCGACTCAATGAGTCATAAAATCTAGAAGGTTGTACAGTTTGTTCTACACAGTTCTTTTAATCTGATCTCTACTGTGATAAGTTTAGATCCATGTTCACATCATTAGCTCTTTTTGGGGATCATGATTAGAACATTGTAAAGCTACTTTGAGACAATGCACTATTAATAATGGAGCAGAACATAAAGTGTTTATAGGAGATCTTATAGAACTTTATGTTAAACATGAAGTCATAATCATGATTCTGCTTAATAATCTTAAAAATAAACATTTTTGTTGAAGTCAAATCAAACATTTTTCTCATTTTCTCAGATTATGTGTTTTAGTGAAAAGAAATTAGGTTCCTTCAGGATTCTGGTTCAATAAAAGCAAATCAGGACTGAATTTAGCTCCAGCTGGATTTATCTTCCTCACTTTCTACCAATGAATGACTCTGTTTCTATGTTGCTTCAACATCTGAACTCTCGCCACTGCTGATGGTTTTTTTTTTTTTTGGTTGTTCTCATTGAGAGCAGTTTTGGTGGCAGTATTCATGCAATTCAGGAAAGAACCCATAATATTGAAGTAGTCTAAAAGTGTTTCATAAAAAACTCATACAGTTTCTTTATGTATGAAATTCTATTGAATTTTAAATGGAGCCTACATTTTGAAAAACGTCAAATTAGTTACTATTGAAACACACTTTTGTGTCACAGATTCATTTGATTCATTTCATTTGATTAATTAATTTATTTTTTTATCACATTTATATTATATTCTATGAAATGTAGGTGAAATATAAATGTAATTTCTCATCTCTGCCCAGCGATGGATTGGCGCCCTGTCCTGCCTATGTATCTGCCCAGCACCCAAAACGTTCTCCCCTGGATTGGCATTTCAAATGGGGGGTAGTGCCATTTTAATATTACTACGAGTGAAGCGTAATTATCAATGGGCTTAGCTAAAATGAAAATGTTGTTTGTGTGTGGGCACGGTGACTTAGTGG
>JAFMOC010001403.1:0-12500 GCA_019802505.1 Corydoras sp. C115
CCCCCCCCCCCCCCCCCCCCCCCGGTTACATAAGGGCTCAAAAAAAGGAAGTGTTTTTAATCTGGTAAACATCCTTAAAAAATCTAAAAATCACTCAGAATCGAACGTATGTGAAGCTCCTTCTGTCCCCCAGCCGCAATTTCAAATTCACTGTTAAAACAAAAAATAAAAAACTAAAGGGGTTAGTGGGTTTGCGTGTTTCCCCAAAATTTCCCCTTGGGGCAAGGGGCAATTTAACTCCAAAAGCCCCTATAGGTGTGTGTGAGGGAGTGTGTTACAGGGGATAGATTGGCTTTTTGTCCTGGGTGTATCTGCCCCGCAAAACCCCAAACGTTCTCCCCCGTATGGGAAAGAAACCCCCCCCCCACGACCCTAAAATAGGACAAAGGGGTAGATAGTTTTCCAAAAGGTGGCTTAGTAGTTTAGCATGTTCTCCTTTTCCCGCGCTGGGATTGCCGGTTTGAATCCCAATCTGGGGGGAGTATCCCCCTTCTCCCGTGGTCCGCATGGTTCTTCCGGGTTCTCCACGTTCCTCCCACAGTCCAAAAACATGGATCAAAGTCATTGAATTCTCCAAATTGCCCCATATAGAGTGTGGTGTGTGTGAGTGAGTGTGTGTACATTGATAGATGGGTGTATCTGCCCAGCTGAAGATAATGGAAGGATGTTTATCTAACACTTATGCTTTTCAGAGTTTTGGAGGAAACCATAAATCTGGGATTTAGAAAACATGTCAGCTCACGGACCAATCAGAAACCATCGAATCAAATTCCGCACGGACCAATCAGAAACAATCGAATCAAACTCACGGACCCTTAATCTGTTTAGCAACAACTGTAGAACCCGACCAGCTGGACTTTATCCTGCTCACATCTCAACGTGTCCAACGCCAACATTCTGCAAATCCTTATAAATAAAGTCTCCATCATGTTGCAATGAAGTTCACAATAAAATTAAAAATCTAATCACGGTCCAGTGGGTTTTTTTTGTAAAATGCTTCAAAAATAAACAGTACATAAGCTTTTAAATGTGCAGAGAATTCACTGAATAATGTTTAAATCACTAAAGCAGAACATCAGAACAGAAAACCCACACACACACACACACACTTCTGCATTAAACTGGATTTGCTAATTATTCTTTTGGAAATTGATTCAATTGAGTTTTAGATACTTGGGGACATGAGTATGTGTATATATGTGTGTGTGTGTGTGTGAGTGAATGTGTGTGTGTGTGTGTGTGAGTGAATGTGTGTGTGTGTGTGAATGTGTGTGTGTGTGTGTTGTGATGAGTGTGTGTGTGTATGTGTGTGTGTGTGTGAATGAGTATGTGTGTGTATGTGTGTGAATGAGTGTGTTTGCGAGTGTATATGTGTGTGTGTGTCTGTGTGTGTGTGTGTGTGTGTATGTGTTGAATGAGAGTGTGTGTATATGTGTGTATGTATGTCTGTGTATGTGTATGTGTGTGAATGTGTGTGTGTGTGTGTGGATATGTGTGTATGTGTATGTGTGTGAATGTGTGCGTGTGTGTGTGTGGATATGTGTGAATGAGTGTGTGTGCGAGTGTGTATGTGTGTGTATGTGTGTGTGTATGTATGTGTGTGTGTGTGTGTGTGTGTGTGTATGTATGTCTGTGTATGTGTATGTGTGTGAATGTGTGTGTATGTGTGTATGTGTATGTGTGTATGTGTGTGTGTGTGTGTGTTGTGTGTGTGTGTGTGTGTGTTTAACATACTTCCTGGGGGGTTGAAGGCATCACGTCAGGCGTCTCAGTGGACAGCAGCTGCCTGATTCCCATCATGGCTTTGGTTCTCCTCTGCTGCCTGAACACTTTCTCTTTGTCACACAGAGCCACACTGAAGCGCAGATCAATGGATGAACTGCAGAACACACACACACATACACACACACACACACACACACACACACTCACACACACACACACAGTGGTATCAAAATCTCAGACATCAAGAGAGTTTTCCAACACACAGAAAATAAAACATGAAGCTTGCTGAGCTCAGCTACTTTATTCATTTATCAACAGAGATTCTAATATTTATATTAGAGATTCATAGGTTATCTGATTAAAAAAATTAAGATTTTCAGGGTTTTTAATGTTGAACTTAATTATCTTTAAAGACAATTTAAACAAAGCACGGTGTGGCTTAGTGATTTTAGCATCGCTCCCTCCTCTTTGTAGGATTCCCGTTTTGAATCCCAATCCTGGGTGGAGTTGCCTGTTCTCCCCCGTGGTCCCCGTGTGGGTTTCCTGTCCGGGTTCTCCGGATGATGGATCAAGTCAAATTGAGGTTTCTCCAAATTGCCCCATACAGAGTGTGTGGTTAAAGTGTAAGTGTGTGTACAGTGATAGATTTGGCATCCTGTCCTGGGTGTAATCTGCCCAGCGCGGACCGAAACGTTTCTCACCTGTATGGACAAATTGGGGAACCCCCTCCCCCTCCCCCCGCGAATCTTAAATAGAGGATAATCCTGGAAGCTGAAGATGGGGACCATCAACCTAGGAAAAAAGATTCCCTTAAAATTGTGACAGTGGAAAAATAAGGCTAATAGATATTACTAATGAGTGGCACAGTGACTTAGTGTTTAGCATGTTCTCCAGCTCTCTACCGCTGGGTATCAGGGATCAAATCCCAAACTGCGTGGAGTTTCCATGTTCTCTATCGCTCCAAATTGCCCCATATAGAGTGTGTGTGTGTGTGAGTGAGTGTTTGTACAGTGATAGATTGCCCCCCTTTCCTGGGTGTATCTGCCCAGTGCCCGAAACGTTCTCCCCTGGATGGGCATGGGGAACCCCAATGGGACTCAATCCTGATTAGACATGTGATTGAATTTGGGTGTTTACCCCTAATTCTGTTTGATATGAAGGATAACAATCATTCATTCATTATCTTCTGCTTTATCCTCTATTAGGGTCGCGAGGGGGTAGGGGGGGGGTTCCCCATGCCCATCCAGGGGAGAACATTTCGGTGATATCTATCAGCATAGTGTCCCAAAAAAAAAAAAAAACACAAGAAAGATCAAGATAGAGCTGAATAAGACAGCCCCTGGAGAACATACCAAAATTCCAAGCTGAGATTTAAGTGCAATTTGGATTTCTGTAAAAAAGGACAAACCAAAAAAATAAGTGTTATGTGAATAATTGCTGAGAAAACAACAACAAATAAAATCAATTCAGCCGTCACACGAAGTTAAACATATTATATTAATTATTTATAAATACTGTATATTCACATTTCTTCTGATTAATCTATAGAGTGCCAATAATGTTCATAATCTCTATATGGGGCAATTTGGAGAACTCAATTGACCTTGATCCATGTTTTTGGAGTGTGGGAGGAAAACCGGAGAACCCGGAGGAAATCCACGCGGACATGGGGAGAACATGCAAACTCCACCCAGATTGGGACTCACACCAGGAATCCCCAGCACTGAGAGGAGAACATGCTAAACCACTAAGCCACTGTGAGGCCCACTCCATAAGCATCCATCCATTATCTTCTGCTTTATCCTATATTAGGGCAGATACACCCAGGACAGGACGCCAATCTATCACTGTACACACACTCACACACACACACACTCTATATGGGGCAATTTGGAGAACGCAATTGACCTTGATCCATGTTTTTGGACAGTGGGAGGAAACCGGAGAACCCGGAGGAAATCCACACGGACATGGGGAGGACATGGAAACTCCACCCAGATTGGGACTCACAATGGGAATCCCTACTGCTGAGAGGAGAACATGCTAAACCACTAAGCCACCCTCTATAATCATACACCCAGCAATTGATTAAAGGTTGTTTTAAAGGTTTCTTAAGGCTTTTCATTAGAATCGTTAATATTCTCAGTATTTCATACTCACCTCCCCAAACTGAAGCGAGACCTTTTCGTTACTCCCCACATTGAGCTGGGACAGGGAGTAGGACGCTGTTCCAATTTTCTCGTCCATCACGTAATTAGCATCCATTAACGTCACCTGGAAACGATGCAGTGTTTTCCTTTAATAAATATTAATTGCTGATTTTTCATTTAAAACCAATGACAGCTAAACGAGCATGTTTATTATGTGCAATTAAAACCAAAAAACAGAATTAATTTGTGGGAGTACTGCTGCTCTACCTTCAAAACGGAAAACAGAGAAAAAGAGCGTTATATAATTCACTTTTTAAAACTGTTATTAAATTTGTAATGAATTAATAAACATTCCGAAAAATGTACAAGTGGAAAAATCAGGTTCGGACATTCTTCATCCATTATCTTTCACTTTATCCTCTATTAGGGTCGCGGGGGGGGGGGGGGGGGGGGGTTCCCCCATGCCCATCCAGGGGAGAACGTTTCAGGCGCTGGGCAGATACACCCAGGACAGGACACCAATCTATCACTGTACACACACTCACTCACACACACACTCTATATGGGGCAATTTGGAGAACTCAATTGACTTGATCCATGTTTTTGGACTGTGGGAGGAAACCGGAGAACCCGGAGGAAACCCACGCAGACACGAGGAGAACATGGAAACTCCACGCAGATTGGGATTCGAACCGGGAATCCCTAGTGCTGAGAGGAGAACATGCTAACCGTGTTCTCCGGTTTGCTCCCACAGTCCAAAAAGTTCTCCAAATTGCCCCATATAGAGTGTGTGTGTGAGTGAGTGTGTGTACAGTGATAGATTGGCGTCCTGTCCTGGGTGTATCTGCCCAGTGCCCGAAACGTTCTCCTCTGGATGGGCATAGGGATGTACCCCATTGATGTTCCGGGATGTACCGCGGGGCGAGTGTACACGTCGCGGTTTGGCAGGTTGCCCTGCCAATGGGAAGTTGCCCCGTGGGTTTTCCGGGATGTACCACGGGGCGAGTGTACACGTCGCGGTTTGGCAGGTTGCCCTGCCAATGGGAAGTTGCTCCGTGGGTTTTCTGAAGGTTGCCCCGCCAATGGGAAGTTGCCCCGTGGGTTTCCCGAGATGTACAGCGGGGCGCGTGTACACGTTGCGGTTTGGCAGTTGCCCCCGCCAATGGGAAGTTTGTACCGGGGCGAGTGTGTACACGTCGCGGTTTGGCAGGTTGCCCTGCCAATGGGAAGTTGCCCCGTGGGTTTTCCGGGATGTACAGCGGGGCGAGTGTACACGTCGCGGTTTGGCAGGTTGCCCTGCCAATGGTAAGTTGCCCCGTGGGTTTCCCGGGATGTACATGGGGCGAGTGTTCACGTCGCGGTTTGGCAGGTTGCCCTGCCAATGGTAATTTGCCCCGTGGGTTTCCCGGGATGTACCGCGGGGCGAGTGTACACATCGCGGTTTGGCAGGTCACCTCAAGAACGTTCTCCTGCTTGGGGTCCAGGATGAAATGGAAGCTCTCGTTCCACTTGGGGTTGATGTCGTTGTTGATGTGCTGGGTTCGCTTCCGGCTCTCGGGGGAGGTGGCGATGTAGAGCTCCACGAAGGGGTCCGGAGTGTCCACTGCAAACACCAACAAGCAGTTAGGTTTTCAGGCTTCATGTATAACCCACTGGCGGATTCCCGGTTCGAATCTCAATCTGGGTGGAGTTTCCATGTCCTCCCCATGTCCGCGTGGGTTTCCTCCGGGTTCTCCGGTTTCCTCCCACAGTCCAAAACCATGGATCAAGGTCAATTGAATTCTCCAAATTGCCCCATATAGGATGTGTGTGTGTGAGTGAGTGTGTGTGTCTAACGATAGATTGGTGTCCTGTCCTGGGTGTATCTGCCCAGCGCCCGAAATGTTCTCCCCTGGATTGGCATGGGGAACCCCCCCCCCCCCCACAACCCTAATAGAGGATAATGAATGGATATAACCTCCTGTTAATACCTACTGATAACCATACAGACAAATGTCTTTTGCTTTCATTAATTGTGGTTGACTTTATCTTCTGCTTTATCCTCTATTAGGGTCGCGGTGAGGGTTCCCCATGCCCATCCAGGGGAGAACGTTTCGGGCGGTGGGCAGATACACCCAGGACAGAGCGCCAATCTATCACTGTACACACTCACTCACACTCAAACACACTCTATATGGGGCAATTTTGAGAATTCAATTGACTTGATCCATGTTTTTGGACTGTGGGAGGAAACCGGAGAACCTGGAAATCCACGTGGACACGGGGAGAACATGGAAACTCCACCCAAATTGGGATTCGAACCGGGAATCCCTAGCGCTGAGAGGAGAACATGCTAAACCCCTAAGCCACCCTATTATTATTATTATTTTTCAGTCAATTCAAAATTTTCAAACTTCCATGGCAACCTAGTCAAATTCATTCATTCATTATCTTCTGCTTTATCCTCTATTAGGGTCACGGGGTGGTTCCCCATGCCGATTCAGGGGAGAACGTTTCGGGTGCTGGGAGATACACCCAGGACAGGGGGGCAATCTATCACTGTACACACACTCACTCACACACACACACACACTCTATATGGGGCAATTTAGAGAACTCAATTGACTTGATCCATGTTTTTTGGACTGTGGGAGGAAACTGGAGAACCCGAAGGAGACCCACGTGGACATGGAGAGAACATGGAAACTCCACCCAGATTGGGATTCGAACCTGGAATCCTTAGTGCTGAGAGAGAACATGGTAAACCACTACGCCACCTCGCCTCTACGTCAATTTAATCAATAAAAACTAATTTAGAAACTGATTTCTGACACGTCCTGAAAATTCAGATGAATCAGAATCTGAATGTCTTTTCTCAGTTATTCCTTAATATAAATATAAAAAAAACTATGACTTACATAGAAATTCAGATAAATAGTAAATATTTCAGCAATTTAACTAATAATTATTGATTGCAATTTTAGAATGAGCCACAAAAACTTACGAAAATCTCCCAGAGCTCCTTTAGTGACATTTTCTCCTTCTATCACGGTTACGATTAATTTGTGGGAGTACTGCTGCTCTACCTTTAAAACGGAAAACAGAGGAAAAGAGCGTTATATAATTCACTTTTTAAAATAGTCCAACCTTTTTAACACTGTTGTTAATTTAGTAATAAATTGGTAACCATTCTGATAAAAGTGGTAAAATCATGTTCAGACATTCATTCATTATCTTCGGCTTTATCCTCTATTAGGGTCGCGGTGGGGAGGGGGTTCCCCATGTCCATCCAGGGGAGATCGTTTCGGGCGCTGGGCAGATACACCCAGGACAGGACACCAAGCTATCACTGTACACACACTCACTCACACACACACTCTATATGGGGCATTTTGGAGAATTCAATTGACCTTGATCCATGTTTTTGGACTGTGGGAGAAAACCGGAGAACCCGGAGAAAACCCACATGGACACGGGGAGGACGTGGAAACTCCACCCAGATTGGGATTCGAACCGGGAATCCCTAGTGCTGGGAGGAGAACATGCCAAACACTAAGCCACCGTGCCACCTTCAATCTTAAGTTCATCCATCCATTATCTTCCACTTTATCCTCTGTTAGGTTCGCGGGGGGGGGGGGGGGGGGTTCCCCATGTCCATCCAGGGGAGAACGTTTCGGGCGCTGGGCAGATACACCCAGGACAGGACACCAATCTATCACTGTACACACACTCACTCACAGACACACTCTATATGGGGCAATTTGGAGAACTCAATTGAGTTGATCATGCCCAGCGATAGATTGGCGTCATGTCCTGGGTGTATCTGCCCAGCGCCCGAAACGTTCTCCCCTGGATGGGCATGGGGACCCCCCCCACGACCCTAATAGAGGATAAAGTGGGAGATAATGAATGAATGAATGAATTGAGTTGATCAATGTTTTTGGACTGTGGGAGGAAACCGGAGAACCCGGAGGAAACCCACATGGACATGGGGAGAACATGGAAACTCCACCCAGATTGGGATTCGACCGGGATTTTGAGGGTTCATTCATTCACATTTTCTTCGCTTTATCCTATATTAGGGTGGTGGGGGAGGGGAAAACGCTGGGGAGACAATCCCGGAGCATTGCCACACTCAAAAACCACATGGGGCAATTTTGAGAATTCAATTAACTTGTTCCATGGGAGGGAAACCAACGCGGACCCGGGGAGAACATGGAAACTCCACCCAGATTGGGATTCGAACCAGGAATCCCCAGCGCTGAGGAGCTTCAATCTTAAGTTGTTTCTTAAAAATGCTGAGAGTTTGAGCGTTAAAATTCCACCGTTTCTCTGGTGGAGGACGTCCAGTGAGATAGATAAACAGTGGAGAACATCGAGACAGGAGACCAGCTGCGGAGTTCCGGTTCTCCTGATCATTTCAACAAATCCAGCAGTTCATCACAATGTTTCTGCCAAATTGTGTTCGAGACGCCGGACCTGCATCCAAACAGATATGTGTGTTTGGGCAGATATCCGAGCGGAGACTGGGGTGAAGTGGACCTGGGGGTCAGCTTCATCATGATAAAGAAGCCATGAGCCTGAATGACTGAAATTAAACCGGCTTCTCAGGGAAGTCTTTATACCACATGATGTTAAAAAAAAAAAATCTGAATTACAATGATGTACTGATACGGGTCAGCAACCGCCATCTTCAGCTTCTGACAAGATCTGGATGATGATGATGATGATGATGATGATGATCTGTACGAATAAGAGTCACTGCCAAATTAAACCTGTAAAAATAAAATATATTAGGTGTTAAAAGGTGTTTGTTTATATAGAAAACATCCATTATCTTCCACTTCATCCTGTACACATATAGTTTTCCAGTTGTTAGAGTTTTTCCATTTGTTAAATATCTCTACATGGCTGTCCTACATTGTTGTTGCTGCCTGGCCGCTCAAGGAGGATGAGTCCCCCACTGAGTCTTGGTCCTCCCAAGGTTTCTTCCTTAAACAACAACATAACAGGGAGTTTTTTCTTGCCACTGTCGCTTCTGTCGCATTGCTTTGTGACAATGTACTGTTGTAAAAAGCGCGACAGAAATAAATAACTTGAACTTGAACTTGTACTAGGGTTGCGGGGGGGGGGGGGTGGTTCTCCATGCTCATCCAGGGGAGAACGTTTCGGGCACTGGGCAGATACACCCATGACAGGACACCAATCTATCACTGTACACACACACTCACACACACACTCTATATGGGACAATTTGGAGAATTCAATTCACCTTGATTCAGGTTTTTGGACTGTGGGAGGAAACCGAAGGAACCCCACGCAGACACGGGAGGAACATGGAACCTCCACCCAGATTGGAATTCATTCATTCATTATCTTCCGCTTTATCCTCTATTAGGGTCGCGGGGGGGTTCCCCATGCCCATCCAGGGGAGAACGTTTTGGGCGCTGGGCAGATACACCCAGGACAGGACACCAATCTATCACTGTACACACACTCACACACACACACACACTCTATATGGGGCAAATTCAATTGATCTTGATCCATGTTTTTGGACCTTGGGAGGAAACCGGAGAACCCGGAGGAAACCCACACGGACACGGGGAGAACATGGAAACTCCACCCAGATTGGAATTAGAACCGGGAATCCCTAGTGCTGAGAGGAGAACATGCCAACCACCAATCCAATCCAACACAATCTGTTATGATTAGCCGATGCCACGGCTAGAGAGGACAGAGTCCAAAACTGCAGAGGGTTTGGGAGTAGTCTTTAATGCAGAAGACACCGGGTGGAAACAGACGTCCTGTTTGTGTTACGATCAGCCGATGTCACGGCTAGAAAGGACAGAATCCAGATTGTTGTAGGTTTAAGAGTAGTCTTTAATGCAGAAGACACTGGGTGAAAACACACGTCCTGTTTGTGTTACGATCAGCCGATGTCATGGCTAGAGAGGACAGAGTCCAAAACTGCAGAGGGTTTAAGAGTAGCCTTTAATGCAGAAGACACCGGGTGAAAACACATGTCCTGTTTGTGTTACGATCAGCCGATGTCACGGCGAGAGAGGACAGAATCCAAAACTGCAGAGGGTTTAAGGGTAGTCTTTAATGCAGAAGACACCGGGTGGAACATAGCCATAGCACACGACAGGACACGACCATAACGCAAAACAGGGAACACTGGGAAAGGCTGGGTATTTAAACATATAGAGGTTAGTCACATGACGGGAACACACAGCTGAACCGGATTAAACAGAGTTACCAGGACAAACGAACTAATTACACAAAACACACACAGCTGCAACAGATCAACACTAACGACAAACAGAGTCCAATAGTGAATGGGGGAATGGCGCTCAAGGACTTTTAAATCTTTAAAATGAACGCTGATCGCAGATTAACATGTTTATGGTTTCTCTAACAATCAAAGTGGTAACTGTTACCGTTTTAGTTAATTAATCTTTGTATTCATTGGTCGGTTTTGAGCACATGTTCGGGTTTTTTTTTTGTATTTAGTTCTAGTGTCACCCTTTCAGTGTGCACGTCTCCTCCTGTAGTCATCCAGGACGAGTCACCCCACGGCCGCTCAAGGATTTTTAAATCTTTAAAATAAACGCTGATCGCAGAGTAACATGTTTACGGTTTCTCTAGCAATCAAAGTGGTAACCGTTACCGTTTTTGTTAATTAATCTTTGTGTTCATTGGTTGGTTTTGAGCACATGTTCGGGGTTTTTTTTATTTAGTTCTAGTGTCACCCTGTCACTGTGCATATCGCCTCCTTTAGTCACCCCAGGGCCGCTCAAGGATTTTTAAATCTTTAAAATGAACGCTGATCGCAGAGTAACATGTTTACGGTTTCTCTAACAATCAAAGTGTTAACCGTTAGTGTTTTTGTTAATTAATCTTTTTGTTCATTGGTCGGTTTTGTGCATGTGATCAGGGTTTTTGTATTTAGTTCTAGTTTCACCCTGTGACTGTGCACGTTGCCTCCTTTAGTCACTCAGGACTAAGTCACCCCACGGCCGCTCAAGGATTTTTAAATCTTTAAAATGAACGCTGATCACAGAGTAACATGTTTACGGTTTCTCTAACAATCAAAGTGGTAACCGTTACTGTTTTTGTTAATTAATCTTTTGTATTTATTGATCGGTATTGTGCTTGTGATCAGGTTTTTTTTTTTGTATTTGGTTCAAGTGTCACCCTGTCACTGTGCACGTCGCCTCCTTTAGTCACCCCACGGCCGCTCAAGGACTTTTAAATCTTTAAAATGAACGCTGATCGCAGAGTAACATGTTTACAGTTTCTCTAACAATCAAAGTGGTAACCGTTACCGTTTTTGTTAATTAATATTTTGTGTTTATTGGTTGTAGTGTCACCCCCTGTACACTGTGCCTCCTTTCGTCACCCTACCTCCAAGGATTTTTTAAAATAGTCACCCCACGGCTGCTCACCGTTTACCGGATTTTTAAATCTTGTTAGTGGTCGGTTTTGAACGCTGATCGCAGAGTAACATGTTTACAGTTTCTCTAACAATCAAAGTGGTAACCATTACCGTTTTTGTTAATTAATCTTTGTGTTCATTGGTCGGTTTTGAGCACATGTTCTGGGGGGTTTTTGTATTTACTTCAAGTGTCACCCTTTGTGTGCATGTCGCCTCCTTTAGTCACTAAGGACAAGTCACCCCACGGCCGCTCAAGGACTTTTAAATCTTTAAAATGAACGCTGATCGCAGAGTAACATGTTTACGGTTTCTCTAGCAATCAAAGTGGTAACCGTTACTGTTTTATTTAATTAATTTTTTGTGTTTATTGGTTGTAGTGTCACCCGGTCACTGTGCACGTCGCCTCCTTGTCATCCAGGATAAGTCAAGGATTTTTAAAAACTTCTAGAGAAGAGATGTTTCTTCAGAAACCTGACTGTATGAGTCTCTACATCCTCACCCAGCTTTGCTTTTTCAAATGTATTCTCACACCCTGTCCCCCATGATTTCATACATTTGTCACACCCTTAAAACAAAATAACAAATCATCAAAACTCATCAAAAGACAAAATTCTGGATTTGATGACATCAACCTAAAATGAGGGCGGCACGGTGGCTTAGTGGTTTAGCATGTTCGCCTCTCAGCACTAGGAATTCCCGGTTCGAATCCCCATCTGGGTGGAGTTTCCATGTTCTCCCCGTGTCCGCGTGGGTTTCCTCCGGGTTCTCCAGTTTCCTCCCACAAACATGATCAAGCCAATTGAGTTGCCCCATATAGAGTGTGTGTGTGTGTGAGTGTGTGCCCAGCGATGGATTGGCGCCCTGTCCTGGGTCTATCTGCCCAGCGCCCGAAACGTTCTCCCCTGGATGGGCATGGGGAACCCCACCGCGACCCTAATAGAGGATAAAGCTGGAGATAATGAATGAATGAATGAATGAAAAAACCTAAAATGATCTGTGAGAACATGTATTCTGCACGCCATCGCTTTAAAATCAGCTCGACCTTTATTGCTGAAGGTTATTAAAATTAATGCCGTGTTTGATTTGCTTTTTGAAGATAAAAAAAAGCGTAGATTAAAATAAGGTCACAACCAGACGGCGCGATTGCAGAGAGGACAGAGGACGAGGAGCTAGAGGTTGAAAAATGGAGAAGCCTCTTTCCTAAG
>JAFMOC010001403.1:15000-20612 GCA_019802505.1 Corydoras sp. C115
CGGGTTCTCCGGTTTTCTCCCACAGTCCAAAAAGATGGAACAACGTCAATTGAGTTGACTTTGCGACCCTAGTAGAAGATACAGCGGAAGATAATGGATGGATGGTTTCTCTAGCAATCAAATACTGCCATCTAGTGGCCACACCATTGTCGGTACTTTGTGTACCAGTTTCAGAACCACTGGGTGATAACAATCTCATTGCAGAAGCGTATATCACCTTTAAAGTACATTAACTTATGAAATAAAGGTGAATAACTTAATGAAGGAGTTTTTTTTTTTTACAACGGTGGAATTTTAATTTAATTATGATAAATATTAAGACGTTATTTCTGTTGTGTGTTCTTGTTACATTTACATTTCCATTTAGTCATTGAGCAGACGCTTTTATCCAAAGCGACTTACAAATAAGAACATTACAGTCAGAAGTTATAGAGAAAAATAACTCCACTGTAAATTCATCAAACCTGATTGTTATTTGATGCTGCGCCCCCCCCCCTCTTTTTATTTTTTTATTTAGGTATTTGTTAAAGAGATGCGTCTTAAGTAGTTTCTTAAAACTGTTTAGTGATTCTGCCTTACGGACAGAGTTGGGAGGATGGTTCCACCATGTTGCAGTGGAGAACGCCGCGGAGTGAGAATGAGCTCCTCGGTGAGGTGGAACCACCAGGGGGCGCTCATCACTGGAGCGAAGTGAACGAGTCGGAGTGTATTTTGAAAAGATAAGAGTGATGGTAAGAGGGGCCAGATCCAGAAATGGTTCTGTAGATCAGAGTCAGTGACTTGTACTGAATGCAGCAGCAGTAAGTGATGGAGTCACGGGAGTTTTCTTGGGTGGTTGAACACGAGTCGGGCTGCAGAGTTCTGAATCAGTTGAAGAGGTCTGATTGTGGAAGCTGGGATACCGGCATGTAGCGCATTACAATAATCAAGCCGGGATAGGACGCGGGCTTGAACAAGCAGTTGGGTCGCATGTTCAGTCAAATAGGTTCTGATCTTCCTGATGTTGTAAAGAAGGAATCTGCAGGAATGGGCGGTTTTGATCACATGATCAGAGAGTTTAAGGTGGGAGTTAATATTTGTTGATATGCTAAACTTCTGAAAGCGTCTCATTAGTCGTAGATGCAGACTCCCCCCCCCTTTTTTTTATTTTATTAATTAAATTTTTTTTTTACATCAGGTATTTGTTAAAGCGATGCGTCTTCAGTAGTTTCTTAAAACTGTTTAGTGATTCTGTCTTACGGACAGAGTTGGGAAGATCGTTCCACCATGTTGCAGTGGAGAACGCCACGGAGTGAGAATGAGCTCCTCGGTGAGGTGGAACCACCAGGGGGCGCTCATCACTGGAGTGAAGTGAACGAGTCGGAGTGTATTTTGAAAAGATAGAGTGAAGGTAGGAGAGTGAAGATCCAGAAATGGTTCTGTAGATCAGAGTCAGTGACTTGTACTGAATGCAGCAGCTACAGGGAACCAATGGAGGGACATGAGTGATGGAGTCACGGGAGTTCTCTTGGGTGGTTGAACACGAGTCGGGCTGCAGAGTTCTGAATCAGTTGAAGAGGTCTGATTGTGGAAGCTGGGATACCGGCAAGTAGCGCATTCCAATAATCAAGCCAGGATAGGATGCGGGCTTGAACAAGCAGTTGGGTCGCATGTTCAGTCAAGAAGGTTCTGATCTTCCTGATGTTGTAAAGAAGGAATCTGCAGGAACGGACGGTTTTGATCACATGATCAGAGAGTTTAAGGTGGGAGTTGATATTTGTTGATATGTTAAACTTCTGAAAGCGTCTCATTAGTCGTAGATGCTGAAGGTTTATTAATTAATGAGTCTGTATGTTTGTATCAGACCTGTTTAAAGTCTGAGGTGTAATCAGACTGAGATACACAAATAGCAGAGTGCAGTCAGACCCTCAGAGCTGAATGTGATAAGGAGCCTTAAATAGAGCTGACCCCCCCCCCCCCCCTCCATCACAACCCTCACTGTTGGACCAGCTCAGGCTTTCATTACTCAATTAATAATCACCTTTAAAATAACATGTTAATCCCAATCTGGGTGGAGTTTCCATGAGTTTCCATGCGCGACCCTAATATAGGATAAAGTGAAGATAATGAATAAATGGGGTGGCATGGTGGCATTGTGTTTAGCATGTTCTCCTCTCAGTGCTGGGGATCCACGTTCGAATCCCCATCTGGATGAAGTTTGCATGTTCTCCCCACAGCACTGGGGATTCCAGGTTCGAATCCCCATCTGGGTGAAGTTTGCATGTTCTCCCCGTGTCCACCTGGGTTTCCTCCAGGTTCTCCGGTTTCCTCCCACAGTCCAAAATCATGGATCAAGGTCAATTGAATTCTCCAAATTGCCCCATATAGAGTGTGTGTGTGTGTGTGTGTGAGTGTGTGAGGTGCTGCTGTAGAAATATCTGGAAATATATAACTCTGAACACGCTGCAAACAAAACATGAAAATATCAAATAAAAATGAGGCTTTTGCACAAAAGTGAAAATAATAAATCAGAACGTTCAGGTTTCTTTGCTCTCAGGCCGGTTTAGAAAAATAAACTTCAACTTTAAATCTCTTTAAATATTTCTGCTCTCTATAAAAATGTTTCTGTCAAAATCAGACAAATGTAAAACATGAGCACACTCCAAAAAAAACAACAATAATAATAAGTGTATAATAATAATAATAATGGCGGCACGGTGGCTTAGTGGTTTAGCATGTCCAACAACATGGATCAAGTCAACTGAGTTCTCCAAATTGCCCCATATAGAGTGAGTGTGTGAGTGAGTGTGTGTACAGTGATAGATTGGCATCCTGTCCTGGGTGTATCTGCCCAGCGCCCGAGACGTTCTCCCCTGGATGGGCATGGGGAACCCCCCCACGACCCTGATAGAGGATAAAGCAGAAGATAATGGATGGATGGATGGACTAATAATGATAGAAATAGGCCGGATAGAAATGTATTACGGGCTGGATATGACCCGCGGGCCGCGAGATTAACATCTATGCTCTATTCCATAACCACTGATGACATACCATCTACATTTAATGATATTTTAAAATCTTAAGCTTTTTGGAGTTTTGGGCTTTTTTTTTTAGGTGTAAATGATCTGATTATCTGAAGGTGATAAAACTGAAAAAAAGGTGAAAAATGGGGGGTTCTCCATACTCATCCAGGGTAGAATGCTTCGGGCGCTGGCCAGATACACCCAGGACAGGGGGGCAATCTATCACTGTACACACACTCACTCACACACACACTCTATATGGGGCAATTTGGAGTATTCAATTCACCTTGATCCATGTTTTTGGACTGTGGGCGGAAACCGGAGAACCCGGAGGAAACCCACGCGGACATGGGGAGAACATGCAAACTCCACTCAGATTGGGATTCGAACCGGGAATCCCTAGTGCTGAGAGGAGAACATGCTAAATACAAAGGCCCACCATGCCACCCCATTTATTCATTATCTTCAGCTTTATCCTCTATTAGGGTCGTGGAGGGGTGGGGGGTTCCACATGTCCATCCAGGGGAGAACGTTTTGGGCACTGGGCAGATACACCCAGGACAGGGGGGCAATCTATCACTGTACACACACTCACTCACACACACACTCTATATGGGGCAATTTGGAGAATTCAATTGACTTGATCCATGTTTTTGGACTGTGGGAGGAAACCGGATAACCCGGAGGACACTCACACGGATACGGGGAGGATATGCAAACTCCACCCAGATGAGAGGAGAACATGCCAACCACTAAGCCACCGTGCCGCCCATGATAAAACTCAACCTTATTTTATTGTAATAATAAATTGTGATGTCAGTGTTCTCCATACCTTCCTCTCTCTCGCTCTCTCTCTCTCTCTCTCTTTCTATCTCTCTATCTCTTCCTCTCTATGTTTATACCCTCTCTCACTCTTCCTAACTGTGAAACCCGAGCCAGAGGGCCAAATTTAGCAGTGCTGGGCGAGCGGTCAGGGCTCAGGGCAGATGGAACAGTGGGCCACCCTGCAGGCAGTGCGCAGAACCCGGATCAGCTCATTGTGAAGGGCTTCGGCTCAGATACAGAGGAGGACAGACCGTGAATGACTCCATTAGATACAACGACCGACGAATCGCTTCACTGACACCTTCAGAGAAACTGGACTTTACTTCACTTATAGAAAAAGAAACGGTTGTGGAAACTACCTGAAGGTAAATGAGATTATATATATATTTATATATTTACAGCAGAATAAACAGTGCAGGTATTTTACAGTAAACTGTAATACCAATAAAACACTGCAACACACCTGAGATCATTATAGACTGAATTGTTTGTTTTTAAACTTGTTAGGTTTTAATTTGGGGTTTTGAGGGACACCTTCGGCGGCAGATCTTCTAAATTCAGGAACCTTTTTAATGTCTGCGGTTTCGTAAAGCTGTGAAACGAGCAGACAGCAGTGCGTCCATCAGAGACGCCGTTCTTTGTGGAGTTGTTGGGCTGTTAATGAGCTTCTGAACGCGTGATCAGTTCTGCCGTCGTCAGCCGACGCTTTACAGACGTTCAAATTTCCACTTAAATAAGCAAGCTTTGGTTCCGAATGTGTTTTTCTGTGTGAGTGACGAGCTGAAACTGTGAAATCTATCCCTCAGGGATTAAAAATAACAACTGGCCTCCAGGTTGCCATGATAGAGTGAGTGTCAGGGGCGAGAGAGAGAGAGAGAGAGAGAGAGAGAGAGAGAGAATCTGAGCCAAGAGTTTTGTAGAAGTTTTTGATTTGTATAGTTTAAAAAAATATGTAACCTAATTAATAACAGATTAATAACAGATTAATAACAGATTAATAACAGATAAATAACAGATTAATAACAGATTAATAACAGATTAATAACAGATTAATAACAGATTAATAACAGATTTATAGAGTGCTCGGTTGATTGATGGTAGTTATAAAACAGACTGCTTTATAATGACAGAGAAGTTTTTACAGCAGCTCGTATTTTACCCTTTAAATTTAAATTGTTTCTCCGTACATAAAGGGATTCAAAAATTTTTAATAAATTTTTTCTTCATTTCATTTATTTTTAAGTCATAATTTTTAAATGGGCGGCACGGTGGCTCGGTTTGCATGTCTCCTCTCACGCTGGGGTTCCCTACAAACCCCCTCTGGGGGAGTTTCCAGTCTCCCTGTGTCCGGTGGGTTTTTCCCCCGGGGTTTTTTTTCCCCTTGGAAAATCTTTTTCCAAAATTTCCCCCAAAAAGGGGGTGTGTTGATGAGTGTGGTACAGTGTGATTTGGCGCCCGTCCTGGGTGTTCTGCCCCGCCCCGGGGGGGGAACCCCCCCCCCCCCCCCGCGCCCAAAGGGTAAGCGGGAGTATTTGATGGTTTTTTAAATGTATGTTTGGACTGGACGATTTTTGAATCTCTTGTACTTAAAAAATGTTTATAAATTTTTTTTCTTAAAAAAGAGCTTTCTGCTGTGTAGCAACTATTTGTCTATATATTGTGAAACAAAATAAAAAAAAAATTTCTGTTCATACGGACTATTTAAAGGGGGCCTAGAGCATTTCCTACAACAAATCCGTTCTCCCCTTTTTGTTTTTTTTGGTTTCTGTGTTTGCAAAAAGG
>JAFMOC010000142.1:0-120000 GCA_019802505.1 Corydoras sp. C115
AATAAGACACTTACTGCAGAAGTTTCAGCATACGGATCTAAAAACAAAATACAAATAAGTGAGTCCACGCTCTGTAAAGCTCTTCAGTTAAATACACAGGTGGAAAAGAGTAAACACTGTCGAATGCTTATCTGGTCCGACATTTGTGTAAAAGTGAGAGGACAGGATCAGATTTGTTTACAGAGTCAGTAAAGCAACAGATGATCAGAGATGAGATCTCTGTAACGAGCTACACGATCAAAGCAGAGATGAAGACACATTACATCACAACTCGTTTTTTTTTTTTTAAAGGCGTGGATATCAATAATTACCAGGAATGAAACAAATAAAGTATAAAAGATAAAATAAAGTGTTTTCATACTCAGTGGAGATTTCTTATTTTTCTTCTGGGTTTTTAACTTCTTGTCATTCAGGTCTTCAACACTACTGGAGTGCACCTCCAGGTTTCTATAAGAATGAAAAGATCACATTTGAATCAAAGTATCTGTTATTAGCATTAAATATTCATTCATTCATTCATTCATTATCTTCCGCTTTATCCTATATTAGGGTCGCGGGGGGGTTCCCCATGCCCATCCAGGGGAGAACGTTTCGGGCGCTGGGCAGATACACCCAGTACAGGACGCCAATCTATCGCTGGGCACGCACTCACACACAAACACACTCTACATGGGGCGATTTAAAGAACTCAATTGACTTAATCCATGTTTTTGGACTGTGGGAGGAAACCGGAGAACCTGGAGGAAACCCACGCGGACACGGGGAGAACATGGAAACTCCACCCAGATGGGGATTCGAACCGGGAATCCCTAGCGCTGAGAGGCGAACGTGCTAAACACTAAGCCACCGTGCCGCCTAGCATTAAATAATCAGGTAAAATAAATCAGTGAAGGAGCCACAATGTCAACGTGGTTTACACTTCTACTGCATGAAATGTTAAGAAAAGACTATATTGTAAATAATAATGCTGTACCCTGCTGGAGACGGGACAGGCTGACTGAAAGAGGAGTCAGGGAGAGAATATGGAAATCCAGGTGTTATTGTTCTTGGAGGTGCAAAGTCTGTTGTGTCCACTCCAGGAGTGTGATGTTCTGAATCTGAGATTTCAGAAAATGCTCTCTCTTGGTCTGAAATGTTAGAAATTCCATAATCTGGATCTTCTGCTTCTATATCATACAGTGATGTATTTTCAAACTGTGAGTTATCTGAAGTAAACTCTTCTGGAACGGCGATATTAATCCCTGCAACAGAAAAAATGATATGATGAGCTTAAAGAGATAGATACAAATGTCTTACTGCAGTCTTTCACATAAAACATTAACAATATTTATATTTACAGTACCAGTCAAACGTTTGGACACGCCCCCTTCTTGCTCTATTGTGTACTTCCTCCACTTGCAATTACAGACTGTAGTTTATCTGGTTTTGTTGTTTTTGTTAGTCATTTGTTGGTTCTCTGTTCTCTATTGGTCAGGATCATCACAGAACAAGTACCATTTGGGTGGTGGATTGTTTATTGTCAGTTCTACAGTGACGCTGCATTGGTGAGGGGGTTTTAGTGCAGCAGTGCTGCTGGTTTCATTTCTTCACCTCAGTGGTGCTGCTGGGATAGGACTAATGCACCAAACAAATAATACCTGCTCTGTGGTGCTACTATTGGGGTCCTGACCATTAGAGAACAGAGTAAACCATATGGACTACAGTCTGTAAGGTGTGTCCAAACGTTTTTTTGGTACCCTATACATAAATAAAACCCAAATGTTCATCCATTGCTTAAGGACAGCAAGTTTTTAATGGTTGCCCTACCATTGGCCTCCAAATCCGGATCTGGTAGAACAGATCTTTGTATATCTGGACTTAAGAACATGGATGGTTTATCTTGAGGGAGCTCAGTGGTTGGCTCAGATTGAGGAAACTGCTTTCTTAAGGGCGGTGGAGGTGGTCCAATTGGTTTCTGCACTATCATCGTCCTTGGCTTAGGTGTCAGTTCTGTAAAAAAACAAGAAAAAAAGAAAGGAAATGGAATCAAGTTGGAATCAATGCTGACTACACATAGAACACTTCATAGGAACCAGCGTTAGTGTTAAGAGAACTTAATATCTGTATGAAAACATACCATAGAAATAAACTAATAATACATTTGACACATCGATTCTTTTTTTTTTGAGACATTTAACCCTGTTATTAAGTCATTAGTTACAGCAGCTCTTGCTGATGACACGTACACCCTTCTATACATACACCCTGCTAATTACAGCTATGAGAAACATGCTTAACCCCAAAACCACAAATTCATTTGTGAGATTCTCTAAATACCAACCCTTAAGCATTTTTGGCATTGCTCAGATATATCCTGAATCTGCTCTCATTGCTATACAGTGGACATGTTACTACCGGTTTCCATCTGTTCTAAAGAATGTCATTTGATATTGTCTGATGGACATCACAGCACAATTCAAATTTACATTTTGATCATTTAGCAGATGCTTTTACCTAAAGTGACTCAGTGTCCAAACTTGAGTTTAGAACCCAGGGTTGGCCATACAGCACCCATGGAGCAATGAAGAACCCATGTTGGTAACATTGGTGGACCTGAGATTTGAACCCACAACCTTTAGATTAACAGCCCAACACCCTGACCAACCACTGAGTTCACACACCCCATATTGATCCCAGATGATTCCATCTCCCAACAAAACCAAATTCAATCAGAACGAAAAGTAAACTAAACATGAGGCTTACCATCATGGTGATTTGCAAGGTCTGTCTGGTTATGATACATCATCGGCTCAGGCTCCTGTGCCTTGTTTTCATAGTCCATTAATCTAGAGTTAGGCACAGTCACAGTGGTTTCAGGAAGATCTGCATTTGGGGATGGACTTGTCGTGACTGTTTCTGGTAGTAAGTACTCGAATGGATCTGTGCCAGGCGGCAGGAAATCCATCGGGTTCGAGGCTGGAGGCTTGTGTTTGGACTTATTCAGAAGGTTAAGCAGTAGCTGATCACAGGGGTTGTGTTTAACTGGATTCTTCTCCTCAGCCCTCGCTAAAGCAGATAGGGCAGGGGATGAGATGTCCTGTGGATTAAAGAGGTTAGAAGCATTAACTGTACTTCTATCTTCTGTAGCCTCCACATTTGGAGCTGGAGAACGACCGTAATTAGACTCATCAACTGGATTTGAAACCTTTGCTTCCGAAGGCCTTGGGTACACAAATGAATAAGAGCGCAATCCAGGAGAAGCCATGTGAGGGAATCCAAGGCCACTAGACTCTGGGGTAATTGAAGGGGATTTGATGAGGAGCAGAGGTTCTGGAATGAAGTTGATAGATTTATCCTCTACAGGAGAACTAAAATTAGGAAAGTCATCGGGGATAATTGGGGGTGGAATGTCCATTTCAAACACATCTAGATTGTCATGGAATGTACTATCTTCTGGTGCTACAGGTAAATAACCCCGAGGCTCTGGGATGGCAACAATCGAATTAAGAGTTGTATGTCTGTCTGGTTTTAAATCTGGTAATCTGTGACGGACCTTGGGCTCTGGAGCTGTTAAGGCAGAAAAGTTTGGCAAGGAAACTGAAGGAGAAGAAACAACTGGGGGCGAAACTGTTTGGCCTAAGGGGAATTGGGAAACAGGGTTTTTAGGAGTCACTGTTGAACTAAATGTAGCTTCTGGAACTGGGGTTTTTGGGACCACTTGAACAGGGGGAGAATAAGCTTTGGGGGTAAAAAGCTGATAATCCATGGATGGAGGTGAGGAATTGCTAGGTATGTGTTTGTTAACCACAGAGGCAATCTGTTCATGTTGGGGGCTCTTTGATTTTGCATTCTCATCATTAATGCCTTTGGTAAAGTTCTTCACTGAGGTTGGTGACGTTCTGCTGAGCTCAGTTTGGGAGGTTTCTTCAGGATTGGGCCGCAGGATCAGGGGCGATTGTTTATCTTTCAGGGCTTCTTTAATAAGATCTCCCTCTTTTTTCTGATTCCTATCCAGCAAGGGAGGCTTTACTTTTATTAGTGAGGTTTCTGATTGAGGAAGAGGTTGATTCTTATTCTTCTCCTTGAAGACCACCCGCGGGCCAATGGGCATGCGATTCTCCATAGCTGCAAGAAGAGGGTTGCTGATTTTTGAAGAAGGAGAGAGGATAGTTTTTGGTTTCTCTGGGATGGCAGGTTTCAAACGGGTCTTCAGATGTTCCTCATTCTGAAACTTGGCCCTCAGACTCTTCACGTCCACCCGTTCACTCTGTACAAAAAGTGATAAACATGGTGGGGGTGGGGCTCATTAACAAATCAATAAATTTACATACAAAATCAAACAATTTACATTACAAAATATTATAGACAAGCCAGAAAGTAAGGCTTCATTAATACAGTAGCAGTCAGAAGTTTGAACACACCCCCTTCTTGTTCTATCATGTATTTTCTCCACATACCATATAGATGGTTCTACAATTACGGACTGTAGAATATTTTTCAGACATTTTTTCTACCATTTTTTTCTTTTTCTTCTTAAGGTTTTTAAAATTTTACAAAACAAGGCATCGCACTTCAGACATTTGAGTTATTATTTGTTCCAACAGAAAAATATCTCCCTTTTTAAATTCATTTTCTACATTAGTACAAGTACAGAAATAAACAGTACCTTCTTTTCCATTACCTTTAGATTTTCCAGTCCCTTCATTTTAAATCATATATATTAAAAGTTCCAATGAGTGTCACCTCCAGCAGCTACAACACTAACATGCTGTTTACCCACTGATGCAAAACATAATGACGTATCAGCCAGAAGGACTGAAACTCATCTCATCTACATCTCAAAAACTAGTTTTTGGGGAGGGGAATTTTAGGGGGCTGGGCAGATACACCCAAGACATCCAGGACAGAGCGACTAAAACTACATGTTGCTCAAATTTACATACATTATTCTGTGTGGGATCTTTAATGCAGGAACTTATGATAAGGTTATTATAAAAAAGTATATTTATTGTCTTATATTATATTCAATTATATTAAATTATTATTCACAAGTGCAATATATGTTAATAAATAACTTTACCGCTGCCACCATTTTATATTGTTGTAATTTGTATAGAAATTTTTAAGCTTAATACTACTAAATACAAATAAATACAACAAAATTAATAATATATTATTATTATTGTTCGTCCCCTTATTCTTTTTGTACATTATAACACTGTAAATAGGCCTTCTGTGACTATTGCAATTTTTTCCCAGGGATTAATAAAGTATTGCATATGCTGTTGTATTGATACCACTGTACAGTGATACTGATACCACTATATATGTGGAACAGGACGTTCATGAATTTAAGAACAACCCGGTTAAGCTTCTTAAACTGAAATAGTAATGACATGAAACATAAAGTCTTACCTGTTCCATTGTGTCTTGTTCTGATAACTCGGTTTTTAAAAGACCCCTTATTTTACAACCAGCTCTGTGTCACATTATTGTTAGTCACAACAGATTGCATAAATTAATCCAATTCCCACAATGACTTTGTAAAACACAATAATAATCCTGGGTGAAGTTTGCAGTCGAGCTTCAGCACTTAAGACACTGAGTCCTTTAATGTAAAATGAATGCGGATGGACCATTTACAGGTAAATCCTTTAAAAAAAAAAAAAAGAAGCTAAGTCTCGTTAAACTAGTCTCGTCTATGGATGACAGAGAGTAGTCATCACAGTTTTATTTGAAGAATGTGGTTCGACTGGCAGGGCTTCTTAACTTGTTGTACCACTGCAGGTGAACGCCGAGTTCAATCGCAAAAATGATTCTTGTTTATCAGTTTATCAGTCATCTCAGTTGAGACAAGATAGGAGGTTAATTGATTGGGGTCTTTGTATTTACCAATTCTTTCTGCAGTGATGATATACAGCTATGAAATCTGTGTTTAAAGAAAAGATTAATGATATGAACTGCTCTATAACCCTATACTAGGGTCTAGGGTTTTGGTGGGGTTTCACACAAACTATATGAGAGCAATTTAGAGCAGCCAATTTACCTTGAATCCATGTTTTTGGGCTGTGGAAGGAAACCGGAGAACCCAGAGGAAACCCATACTCGGTGAGCACATGGAAAGTCCACCCAGTTCGGGATTCAAACCTGGATCCCCAGGGCTGAGAGGCAAATGTGCTAACCTCTACACCATGGTGCCGAAAGTCAAAAAGCAGAAATACAAAGGATGAGGACTTCTAAAAAAAAAAACAGGGATATAAAAAATCGAGATCACATTTTTTTTTTTGATGTAGATTTTAACATAAGCCTATGATACAATTCATTCAGGTCATGATGCAGTATATGATGCAAGTTTTAGTTGGTAAAAGATATTTTAATTTAGTCCTAAAACACATTTTCTTTGTACAGTGGTGCATCTTATGCACCTGTCATAATTGTTCTAAAAGATAGAAACAACAGATTGAAATATGGAAAGACAGCGGAAATATATAGTTTTAATTGAAAAATTGCTTTAGTTCTCAGAATTCCTCCTGTAATTATTAGCACACTTACCATTCAGGCTTACAATTATCTAATTAGCCAGTCATGTGGAAGGGGTTCGAGTCACGATAATGCAATTGAGTAATATTGATCAGTTATTGACCAGCAGAATGAAAAATCCAGATCTCCATGGTTACAACTGTGGTATGATTGTTGGTGCCAGATGGGTTGCTCAGAATGGTTCTCTACCTGCAGATCTTCTGGGATTATTACAATTGTGTAACAAAGACAAATATTTCGTAATTTGAAGATTTTTATCCATAAATGCCCCGTTAATGAGACAGGTCAACAGAGAATGAGCAGACGGAGAACCGTGGCAACAGTCTGGTAAGCATCTTAGAATGCACAGCATGTCAGCGCTCGAGGCTGTTTTGACAGAAAAGGGAGGTGCCACCTTGTATTAGTACAGAGTACTCTATAAAGCTCTGTGAAAGCAGTGGTGAAAGTATAATTTCATAAAACAATGTAATTTGGCATCCAAAGTGACAGAAGCAACAGAACAATGAGGTTAAAGAGAAACCAGCTGAAACAACATAAACTGATTAATTTTTATCACATTTAACCCATCCCTGCAGTGAAACACACACATACACTGAAGAGGGAGGTAAGCACATGACATAAGTAGGAGTGGTGGGCAGGCAACCAGGGAGCAATTAGGGTTAGGTGTCTTGTTCATGGGTACCTCAGCCATTGCACTTGTCGGAACTGGGAATTGAACCGAGGACCTTCAGGTTGCAAGGCTGGTTCCTTAATCACAAGCCCTGGTTGAAGAGAAACTTATAGCAAGATGAAACACAACCAAAAGTTGGTGCACTTTTTTCTTTGACAAGTCAGTCGATAAGAACATCTGTAAATCCAACCCACTGGAGATGAAAAATCAAATGAGACAAAGCCCACTTTATGATGTGTTTATTGGTACAGTATTACTTGGTGGGATATGTAAATCAGGAAACAAAAACATCCTCTAAAAACCCACTGTAGAATGTCCTCTTCATTAAGATAAAAATAAGACGTCCTTTTCACGTTAACAAACCGTTAGTTGAGGTAAAAGTCAAAACAAGTCTAAAAACATACTCGAACCGTCATGATTCCCTCTTTTATTCTGGCTTCCCAAACTCCTTTTTACTGTTTGGATCTCCGAATTTGCTTCTGAAGCATGAAGGCTCTCAAACTGGACGCCGGCCATAAAATAGGGAGTAATATTCATCACAGCTAATGAAATGACGTGATGACTGATTGTTCAAACAGATATCACGAGCCAGCGTCGCCGGGTGGATTTGGGGTAGGTGGACATCAGGCGGTTGATTTACACATGAATGGTGCGAGAGGGTGTGTGGGGAAAGTGTATGAAAATGTATGAGGCTATGCATCTTTTGTGGTTTTGGCAGTGTGCATGGTGACAGAAATCAATAAATCAATTCCACAGCAACCCACACGGCGGGAGACACTGAGAGTGGGAGCAGACTGCGCTAAAATACCACACTGTTATTAGCACGTTACTTTCAACTTCTAATTATGGGTGGCTTAGTGGTTGGCACGTTCGTCTCTCAGCACTGGGGGATCCAGGTTCGGATCTGGGTTTCCATGTTCTCCTCATGTCAGTGTGGGATTCCTCCAGGTTCTCCGGTTTCCACTCACAGTCTAAAAACATGGAATCAAGGTGAATTGGCTGCTTTAAATTTCCCCCATCTAAATTGCCCCTGTATAGTGAGTGAGTGAGTGAGTGTGTGTGAGTGTGTGTGTGTGTGTGTGTGTAGTTAATAAACTAATAACACTGAGAGCCAGATGTGCTCACCACTGCACCACCATGCCACCCCAAACCGAAGCTTATAATATTATAATTTATAAAGGAAATAAACTGCATTATAATAAAAAAGAACTACAAAAAGCTACTTGCTGTACACTAAAATAAACAGAATCTCATTCCGTATCATGGCCCAAATATGCTGATAGAATCATCCCTTCACTGCGCCACTTCCACTGCGATCTAAGGCTTGTGCTCTGTGCATGAGGTATTTTAGCTGCACGCCTGTTCTGTTCTCCACACTAAGACAGACCATGCTCAGACTACGGCAAACTGACGGCAACAGAAATCTGAGGGAGCTCGGGACAGATGTGGATATTGCTTGGCTTCCATGGTTGAGGTTGCATCACTTAAGCGTCCCTATTTTACGGCGCAGACGCCCGCTGGACAGAACGACTGCTGTCATTATTTACAAAATGTGTTTGGCAAAATGATGATTCGATGACTTAAAGCCATATTTACCCCTAAAACACAGGTCTCAGGTCAGCTTCAGGGGCCCCACTGACTCCGAAAATAAAAATCCCTCGTTCCATGTCTGGGTTTATTTTGTTTTCCCGGTAGTATTTATACAAAAGCTATAGAGAAGGAGCAGTTCGGTCACAGAGCAGGCCCGTGCCGCCACACATTCCCCTCTGAACAGGCTGCTCAGAAGTCTTTTCCACAAAGCGATCCGGACAGAGAGAGTGCGAGAGAGGGGGAGAGAGAGAGAGAGAGAGAAAGAGAATGCAACAGAGAGAAGGGATTTTGGCAAAGTTACTCCTCGGGTCTCAGGTCTTTGTCTGAAGGGTCCAACAAGGAAGTCTCTTTTTTTTTTTATTTCTGCATAGCTCTGTAGCAGCAGAATCACAAACAGATGGGGGGGGGGGGGGGGGGGGGGGGGGGGGGGGGGGGGGGGGGGGGGGGGGGGGGGGGGGAGGAAAACCAAACAAACCCAAATGGATGAAGTAGATAATCCTGTGGCTGTATCCGAATGGATTACTCTATAATCGATTGCTCCGGCTGCGACTAGACAGAGAGATGACGGAGTGAAGCCTGGGATTATGCCGGATCATGAAGCAGTGATTTCTTGAACCCTCACTTGTGTAAGTTTCGGCGCCTGTGTGTGTTTGTGTGTGTGTGTGTGTGTGTGTGTGTGTGTGTGTGTACGATGGAATGAGGCACCCGTTGCAGTATGCACTCACACCACATGGGCCTCGTCACACGGAGCAAACAGACAGAATGAAAGAGTGGAGCCATATCCAGTGAAACGAGACGGTGGCTGCAGAACGGGGCCAGTAAGGCTGTGAGGGGTGAGGACGGCCTTCCTCTTCATTATTACATCATCACCTTCAGTTCATGAGCGTCGGAAAAAACACAGTGTGGCAGAAACGGGGGGAAGAGAGGAGTATCTGGTCGACGTATTTTGGAAGGCCATAAAGCCGGCGGCGATCTATCACAGGTCAGCTCTGAATTCACTCACTCACACACACACACACACACACACACACACACACACACACACACACACAGCAGTCTTAGGGTCTGGTCTCCATGTCCCTTCGAGCACGGTTTAACAGTGTGCAGTGTTCCCATGATCCATCACTTCTTCCCTTTGTTGATCTTGGCATAGAGAGGGTCCATCACCTGAAAAAAAAGACATAACCCGAGTCACTTTTAGAACTTTGGAAAGACAGTAGAACTTTTGACTAGTTCTGTACTCAGCTGCAACCTTTCACACTTAAATTAAGCTGCATTATGTATGTTTGAGTTCTAGAATCAGAGGAACCTGCGCTTCATAATGACTAACAGCAGGTGTCAGTAAAGCTCTTTCTGCTGCTTGCACTAAATGCAACAGTCTTCTCTGTCCTCCACCTCCTAATGGACTCGTGAGTACTGAAACCAGAACAAAAAATAATTCTTCCTCAAGAGTAATTCCCCCTGGGTGCTAGAGCTGCTCCAGACTTTATCTGGATCAGCTGTTCTGTTTCCTTGGACACACCAATCCAGTTATTACAGTGTAGCGAGCAGAACAGAGGGAGAACACCCAGGAGAACACGCCATGTGAAAGACTCAGGTAGGAACAAAGCGAGGCAACTCAACAGCAACGGAACCGGCTTAAGGGAGGGGGGGGGGGGGGGGGAGTGTGACGCCACGTTCTGCCCGCAGTCCACCCGAGCAAACAAATCAGCCTGGCACCTCTGAATCATCCAGCACATGATAATTATGACTTACTCATTCCCCGGTTCTCCTGCTGAGAGAGGAATCAAAGTAGGAGAACAGAAGAAGCACGAGGGAAAAAAGGCACTTGTTTCTTACTGACAGATCAATGGTGGGACTGACACCGCAGACAGAGCACGCAAAAGAAGAGACGGTTAAATAGACAAAGACAGTGATAGGGACTGAGAACGCAGAATGAAGTGTACAGGCCTTACACACGGTCCCCGGAGGAAGTCTGCAGCAGGGTGATGATGACTTTTGTCTCTTATGTTTTAGACAATATGGAGAAATTATGGCAGATAACTGAAGTCGGACGAAAAGAGAAACTCTACTGTGAGGACGAGGAGCTTTGAAGACAGACAGACAGCGACAAGCGAGACAGAACTGCGGTTTCAGTCCCAATCAAGCTGCTTTATACTGTAAGCTGGAGGGGACGCGTGTTCTCCAACACTTCACTGATCTGCACTGCGCTCTGTACTGTATGGATCTCATGCAAGATAAACTGTCCCTCACTCTGCCACGTCAGAAAGTGCACAGCTTTAAGGAACCTGAGAACTTAATAATAAAACCTGCTCCCCGAGCTGGTTATTAAACAAGGAATAAACTCAAACAGTGATTTATTTTCCCTTCTGTTCCCACACACAGGAATTTGTTCTCCACATTTAACCCATCAGTGCAGTGACACACACACACATACTGTATACACACACTGAGCGAAGTGAGCACATCTGTCTGGAGTGGTGGGGAACAATGGTGTGGTGTTAGGTGCCTGCCAAAGGACTCGTAACTGTATACATACAGCACCAGTCAAAAATTAGGACACGCCCCCATTTCGCTCCACATATTGTCCACGTTCTCCGTTTCACTCACTGTAAAGATGGACTTGCAGTTCTACAATTTGTTTGTGGACTATAGTATATACTGTGTATGTCCCCTTTACTCTGTTCTCCAATGGTCAGAATCCCAATAGTAGCACCACAGAGCAGGGATTTCTTGGTTGTTGCATTATTCCTATCCCAGCAGTGTCACTGAGGTGGAGAAATGAAACGGACAGCAGCACTGCTGCATTAAAACCCCCTCACCACATCAGTGTCACTGCAGAGCTGACAATAAACAATCCACCACCCAAATGATACCGGTTCTGTGGTCCTGACCAATAGAGAACACAGATGGGCTACAGTCTGTAATTACAGTCTGTAATTACCATCTATATGGTAAGTGGAGAAAACAATGAAAACAATGGAGCAAAAAGAGGACGTGTCCAAAGTTTTGACCGGTATTTACAAATATACTTTTTATAAGCAACTGAGAGAAAAGAGTGCCAATCAGTTAACATACTGAATAAAAAAAGATGATTTCACAGAAACTTATTTATATAACACACCAGCCTTTTCTTCTTTAAGAAATCTGAAATCTACAAATGCTTCGGGTGGGAATCTTAACTCTGCTGACCAGAAAAGATTCTAATATGCATAAAGTACGCTTTTTGTGCCTGAGGTGCTGCATCTGTGCGTGTCTCCACCTCCACCCGGCTTATTAATACAGTCCAGGCTAAAGTAATGAGGTCTGTGGATCAGCCTCCACGGCACACAACTCCAACTCTGCACACCATTAAAGTTTTATACAGTGGATCCACAAAGCAGCTGCTCACCCTGGGCACTCCACTTATACCTACATGTATAGAACAGTGCATAGTGCAGAACACTAAACATATTTAAGGTGAATTTGCTGCCCCTATATAGTGTGTGTGTGTGTGTAAGGGAGTGTGTGCTCGTCAATGGATTTGTGTCCTGTCCTTATGAACTGCGTGAATGTAAGTGAGTGCCCCCCAATGATAGTTGGACGCCCTGTCATAATTTCGTATCTCCCCAGAAGTCAAAATGTGCATGGGGAACCCTCCGCGAGCCCAGTACAGGATGAAGCAGAAGATAAATGGCTGAACATCATGATGAACGCCTGACCTGTGTGCAATAATAGAGTTTCACTCAAATCCATTAGAAATGCAGTCATGTCCATCAGAACCCGCAAAGCACCGCAAAGCAGCGTTCTTCTGTTTTGAGGAATCAGTTCATTAGCATGACCTGTTTAAACTGGTTCTCCAACCACCTCAACACATCATCTGGAAGTTTGCATAGTGACTGTAGCCATCGATCTGCATCAGGGAGCTCGTTCTTTTGCTGTGTACATCACACGATGGTCTTCCACTCATCACTGATCCGTTTTATTCCATCGACTGGGCTACACTGCTACTTCAGACCGCTGTGTGCCCTGCTTTTCATGTGACCTCTTTTCTTTTAGGGTACTGTGTGTAAAATTAGCTCATTATCTACCGCAGCCTCTTTTTGTTGGTCTTCTCAGAGCGCAATACTCAGCCCTACTCTAGTTCCTATATTTAGTAAAGAATTACCCAATTCTTTTGGTTCTAACTGATTTATCTAGAACACTGCATGCATGTTTTTGGGATTCACTTCAGGGGTGTGGTAGGGTGTCGGGCTCCCAATTCCAAACCATGAATTGCCAAGGTGGACCCTCATTGTACCTTCAATGCTGTATCATAATTTCCCCTGTGCTCTGACTCAAAGCATCAAGTCGTAGGCTTGTGATTAAAAGGAACCAGTCTTGTGACCTGAAGGTCCTCGGTTCAATTCCCAGTCCCACCAAGTACTACGGCTGAAGTGCCCTTGGGCAAGGCACCTAACCCTAACCCCAAACAAGGCTGCTTACATGTGCTCTCATCATCATTGTGTGTGCGTGTGTCACTGCACAGATGGGTTAAATTTGGAGAACAAATTCTTCTGTGTGTGAGTACAGTAAACAAAATAGATCACTTTAGCACTTTAAGTTGGGAAATGTGTAAAATCACTTTATATATAAAAATAAAACTCAGCAAAATCACTTCCTGTAATGTTAACTGAGAACAGTGTAGCTCCACCCACTTTTGCTGGAGCAGATAGAATACACTGCATAGCTTAACAGCAAAAGATAAAGGTCATGAAATAAGACAGATGTTTGGATGTGATGCGGAGTGTTGTGTGATGTATATGGATATGCCATGCTGGAGTTCCAAGACGATCCACTCAGCAGCTCTGATACTCACACACCTCGGGCAGCATTAGAGGAACACAGTCGCACACATAAAAATAAAAAGAAAATCTGCAAACTTCTCACAAGGAACATAACCGGAATTGCCACAAGGCACATACCATCTTACGCAGCAGCAGGCAAGGGTGGAGTGATGAGAGAACATAGAGGCAGGAGGAAAGCAGGGGGGGGGGGTATAGAGAGAGAGAGACTGCGAAAGAGAGAACTAGAGCGTGAGAGCACCACGACACACGGCCACAATGTATGACGGTGGCGCGAGGTGGCGAGGTGAACGTGTGCTGAAGTGACGTCACGGCTGGAGCGGGCCGACATGGAGAGGAGAAGGAAAAGAGGACAGATACCTACCCTGACCTGCCGCTATCTAGCTACCGACCTGAGGATTGTCCTGCTCAGAGCCTCCCGGCTCTGCTTGAGGCTCGCTCACACATGGAGACTGAGCGTCTCCGGCCTGTGGAGAAAAAAAGAGAGATGGTGGAGAAGATTTAGAGACTGACGGAGGAAGAGAGAAGGGGGAGTGGTTAAAAACAGCCGGAAAAACATACGATGTGGCGAGAGGCGTGATCAAAACAGGAAAATATAAACTGAGCAGAGGATAAACTGTTAATTCTATATATAAACCCCACTTATCTTATAGATGGACTTTGTAGTTCTACAATCCATCTGTTTCTCTACATATTTTGGATTTTCTCCGATGATCAGGAGGTTTTAGGACGGTGGATGATTATCAGTACTGCAGTGATACTGACATGGTGGTGGTGTGGTAGTGAGTGGATCAGACAGAGCAGTGCTGCTGGACAGAGAACAGTACACCAATCAATGTATAGAGGTGTCTGATCCACTTGCACCATCATCCACCACCCTAATAATACCTGCTCTGTCCATGGTCCTGATCATCAGAGCAAAGAGGACTAACAGAGAATGTAGAGAAACAGATGGACTACAGAATGAAGTTGTAGAGCTACAAAGTCCATCTACAGTGCATGGTAAGTGGAGAAACAATGAGTTGTACTTAATTAAATGGCCAGTGTGTGTGTGTGTGTGTGTGTGTGTGTGTGTGTGTGTGTGTGTGTGTATAAAGGCAGTAGAAATAGTATGTGAAAGTAAGGCAGAGAAAAAAAAAAGTGAGAAACACAAAAGACAAAAAAAATCTAACAGCAAATCCATAGGTCCTTTGCCCCACCCCACCCCCCACCCTCCCACACCGTCAACTATTCATCTGCACCTCCTCTCATTCCTGCGTTAGTGGTCGTGAGAAATCGTTTTCTTTTTATCCAGACATTATTATATTCCAGCCTGAAAGGTTGTGTTCAGCATTACATAAGCACTTTAGAACTCACTGAATTGATGGCCTCCTGTCGCTTTGCTCTTAGCACCTAAGTGCGCGTGGGCATATTTTCGTGTGCTGTGTGCACAGGGACAGGAGCGTCGTCTCTTTTACTTAGAAAGTGATTTGAACAGGATAATAAAGGAAATGGAAGCAAGTGGGGAGATTCTGATGACTCACTGATTCAAAGATTGGAAACGTGTGGATTTCAGACCGTCTGTAGAGTTTTGCAAATCAAAAATATCAAAAATCTGCAAAATCAATACAAACGTCTTCCAAACTCGTCAACTACCAAAAAGTTCCTCTGAATGTTCCAGAAAGGTTCGGATTTAGTCTTGGAACATTTCAGATTTGCTTTCATGCGGTATCACTGGTGCAGGTGGGCACTGTGTGCCTGACGTCATCGGTTACAGACATCACTACAGACAAAAAGGTCCTGAAGACGGTCCAGCGGTTATGTTTTTGTGGAATTAAAATCGGAATACGAAAAATGCCCCGACTAAACAATCCCTGCTCTGTGGTGCTACTATTGGTGTCCTGACCATTAGAGAACAGAGTAAAGGGGATGTACACAGTGTATACTGTAGAACAGCTCTTTATACACACTATAAATCATATGTCCCTGTGCGGGGGGACTACAGGTTGGGGATCTTGAAATCTAAAATGGCAGCAAATTGGCATATGCCATAATAATTATGACCTAAGCATATTCAGCTTATTCACCAAAATGCAGACTGGTTTCCTGATCAACTATGACATCGCAGTTATTAAATTAACCTTCCTGTGTGATATTAAAATGCCTCACACTAAAGTATTTAAAGTGGATGAAAGTGTTTCAGCTTCAGGTCCATTTGATCTCACAGAAAATCCGAAAGCAGGAGCGTAAGTGACTCATGACAGCCATGTTCCTGTGATTAATAATTTCCTAATGTCCTTTCTGTTGCTCAAGGACAAACATAAAACACTGCCAGTCATCCATTAAAAAAAAGCATGTAAATCGAACGAGAAGCTCAGAAAAGTGAACAGCCTCATTGCAGAACTCCACCTTTCATTTCAAACGAAATTATTATCACTGTGTTCTTCAGTGTGTGATCTTTAAATGATTTATTCATTCAATAAACTCTCAAATCTAACAGAACCTGAATATCCCTCACTGAATTTCATGTATTATTCTTATTTATCTAATAAAAGAACAGATTTCATTAAGAAGTCCTCACATAATGACAGTTAGCCAAATGGTGTAAATGTTAATTAACAGGTAATTACTCACTTTTTGTTGATTTTTGCAGAAAAATATCACAAGTGTCATGCTGCTTGCTGACATCATTTATAACCCACCACTAACCAGAATACACATGTGATGTGTTAATGATGTCACACTAGCATCATTGCTAATCTAACACTAAGCCGAAGTTTTAAAGTGTTAAACGTTCTATTAAACTCTGATTAAACAGAACAGTGTTTGGTAGGTGGTTCTTGTGATGCTGCGTTTTCAGATTTTTAATTCATAATTCTCATAACGCTCGTGACGTTACTTACAGCGTCCTCTTCTCCACTGCGGCTGGGACTGCCCTCTGCCTCCCCGAATGAATCATCGGTGGGAGGATCACTGGCTTGTGATGGAGACTTGGATGGAGAGCTCTGGTGAGGAGCCGGTGTGGGCGCTGGACAGAAACACAGCCAGTCAGAAATATGCTTAATCTTCCCGTTCTGTTTACAACCCTGAAATAGAGCCATTACTGGCCTGATCTCATTTAGCAATATTGATCATACTACACACACAAGAGCCTCGCCCCAGCGTGTAAGCTCCTCCTGACAGATGATATGATGTAGAAACCCAGCAGCTTTAAAATAAAGGGCAATGCAATTAAACACACCTCTTCATTACACCTTATAATGTTGTATTTATAACGTTGAGATTTATTGTGAATAAATCACGGGAACGAGGTGTTATTATTTGTAAGTTGCTTTGGATTAAAGTGTCTGCTAAATGACTAAATGTAATGTAATGTAAATGTCGTTAGGTCCGGCGTGTAGTACAGTTACACTTCGTCTTGTGATTTATTCACAATAATGTACAACCTCGAGCGCTTTGCTGCTTTTATAAAACAGTTACACAAAAAAACAAGGTTTGATACATAAATGCATTTATTCAAAACAAAATCAACAAAATAAACTAAATAAATTGGTCTTCCGCAGCTAAATCTAGTCCGGTTTCTCCCACAGTTCAAAAACATGGATTCAAGGTGAAATGGCTGCTTCAAATTGCCGCACCTATATAGTGTGTACTGTTGTGGGTATATCTGCCCAGCTCCTAAAACTGGATGTGGATGGGCATGGGCATGTGACCCCCCCCCCCCATTCCCTAGTAGAGGATTCAGTTGAAGATAATGAGAGATGAGATTCTGCAGAAGTTTGCATTTTTTTAAATTACCTTTAAATCAAAGCTAAACTAATATACCTACAGTGTGGAACTTGTCTCTTGTACGAATATGAGTTCAGCAAGATTTCAATCCCGGCTCTGAATGTTTTTTTTTTTTTTGCCACCTCAGCATTGGCATTGTTCGAACCTGTACCATTTGCACAACATGACAGAGCAGGTGGTTCACACTGCATTCATTGTCACTTTGTAAATGCATTCGACCCTCATGTACTATGCAAGTGAGCGTTGCTGCCGGTGCGACAGTGTAACACTCTTTTACAGCAGTAATTAGCACAACAGGACTATGAGGATCTAAACAGACAGAACACACAATGCATGACTCTCCTGAGACGGGTAATAATTACTCGGCTCTGCAGCACTGCACAGCTGGCACTGCCTCTCTCTTTCGTCTTCTCTGTCTCTCCCTGCTTCATTATTAATTGTCATTTTCATGCTGACTAAAGACAATACTGTGTGAGGAGTAGCATCTAAGCCACCACTACACCTTTTAGTGCAGCAAGAAAGATGGGCTCGAAGAAAATCAAAGTGCAGTAGAAGTTAGTGACTAATTCGGAATGTTGTAAAGGCATGTCAGCACTCCTAAGAGTCTGGCAGAGTAATGGAGAGCCTGGCTCATCTCTTATTCTGAATCTTAATGCGGTACACAAAGAAGCCAAGCTGCTTAAACGCAGGGCTGTTGCTAATGTGAAGAAATAGAGTTTTGTCTTTTCTATTCAGCAGACTTAAAAATATCAGTTATACACATGCAAATGTGTAAGACATGACATGAAGTTATTTTATCGGATGCTTTTATCCAAAGCAACTTACAAGTACCCCAACTTGATGGTTGGGGCTAAACACAGGGTTGATACAGCACCATGGAGCAATGAGGGTTAAGGCTCTTGCTTAAGGAACGACATTGAGAACTTCAGTGGACCTGGGATTTGAACCCACAACCTTCTGATTGACAGCCTGACACACTAATCACTGAGCTACTGCACCCACATGAGTGGCACACATGTCCCATTTTGTCATCTAATTCTGAATTTTCGGTTCTTAAATCTGATTGGCTGAGCTGTTTGCCCAGTCAATTAGACATTATTTACAACACACACACACCTCTGAGCTCTTCACCCTCCATCCATCCATTATCTTCTGCTTTATCCTATATTAGGGTTGCGGGGGGGGGGGGGGGGGGTTCCCCATGCCCATCCAGGGGAGAACGTTTCGGGTGCTGGGCAGATACACCCAGGACAGGTCGCCAATCTATCGCTGGGCACACACTCACTCACACAGACACACTCTATATGGGGCAATTTGGAGAACTCAAATGATTTGTTTCATGTTTTTGGACTGTGGGAGGAAACCGGAGAACCCGGAGGAAACCCACGCTGACACGGGAAGAACATGGAAACTCCACCAGATAGGGATTCAAACCAGGAATTGAGCTCTTCACATTCATATAAATTTGTAACATAGTATACAGTTTTTAAAAATATTTCCATCCATCAATTATTTTCCTCTCATTCCTCTACTAGGGTCGTGGGGGGTTCCCCATGCCCATCTAGGGGAGAACGTTTCATGTGTTGGGCAGATACACCCAGGACAGGGTTTACGTGACACTTACGTGAATTGGTGGAGGGTGTGGTTGAGGTGACGGGAGTCAGGTTCATCTGAGAAATGTCAAAGTCATCACAGTCATCGTTCTCCTGTTGCAGCCCCACACGGCTGAAGTAGCTGGTGAAGGCGTCCGTCGTACACCCCAGACTGGGTTGCTCGCTCTTGCGCGTTCCCGTAGGAGGAGGCTTGGCCATCTGGAAGTCCTTGAACATCTCCTTGCTTATCTTGCCCTGACAGGGCAATGTGCGCTCACCGTGCTGCGGGCTCGAAGACGTCGACGCCGACGTGCCGGGCACTGACCCCGCCCCCGCGATGCCCACCGTAGGCACATCGCAGGAGGCTGCCATGGCCATGGGTGCCAGTGTCTGAAACATGGCGGCTGGCAAATGCCCCATGGTCTGTGCGGGCACAAAGGCGGTAGGTGAGAAATGGGCCCCAGCCATAGCCGCCCACTGCTGTTGAGTGGCAGGAAACAGGTTGGCCTGACCCCAGATCAGTGGTTGCCCACCAGGTAACACCTGAGCCATCGGAACCGGTGACTGCACCCCGAATGCCAGCGGTGCCTGGGCTGCAAACGATTGCTGTGCCCAGCCAGGGGGCACGGCTCCCATAGTCACATAACCTAGCGGGGTAGAACAGGAGAATCAAGAAAATACCAAACCATATGAAATGCATGAAGCTAAATTTACAAATATTTATCACATTACTTCACGATGCTCATCGTTAAGTCCAAAACACACCCATGATTAATTAAGAGGATTAATGTGTGGTTTTTACACATTTCAAACTGCGCAAAGAACACTTTTCCCCTCATTATGATTGCAAAGACACACCGACACGCCTGCTAAAGATCACTGAAATAGGGCCCTTGGTTGTGGTAATCAGACATGGTTGAATATTCCACTGTCAAACTCTCCTTCGTTCCTGTCTCCGGTTCTCGTCTTGTCTCCAGTTCTTGTCGTGTCCTGGAACGTCACAACTGCATGCAGCGGGACAAGATGTGTCGTCTCCACCCAGATCAACAAGTAAAGTCGGTCGCGCTTACGTCAGATCTGTATGTTGTTTAATAAGCGTGACACTAGTCCTTGATTACATAATTACCTCTTGTTCTATTCTCCAATCAGCTTTAACTACCATTTAGCTAAAGAGGTTTGGAGTGAGGCCATGAACCTTAATGTGTGGAGGGAGCTGGCCTAGATCTTGGTGGTGAAAAGGTCTTTAAAGCTCAGATGAAGAACAGTAATTACCACTTACGATGGGTTCGGCCCTAATGAACAGATTTAAAAGACGAGCAGTTCAAATCTGACAAGCTATTATTTCATCTTTATTTCATATCTCTGCTGTTTCCTCCTCAACTGCAAGAAAATCTCCACCGGCGCAAACACCATGCACAACATGACACACGTACTGCTAACCTTTAAATAACTAAAAATAAACAACATTACTAATTTTATTAGGAAATAAGACCAAAGCATGCAAATGTCGACGGAACCCATGTGTCTCACATTTCATCTGCAGAAACCTGGCACATTCAGGATTAAATTTGGACGTATGTGCTGAATATTTAATTATCTGTATATCCTACTACATCATAAACATCTGGAATTTGATACAAACCACTGTTAGATTTGAACTGATCATCAGTGAGTTCCTATTCGCATTAGAAAACGGGGAACGCAATCTAAACTCAATGGCACTCACATAACCTTTAATTAAATACACAATTCATAAGGTCATTAACTAAATGCCATGTAGAATTAAACTGCGGCAGTTAAGCATTCTGGTGCAAAGTGGCTTAAGCAACAAATCAATCCAAAATGTCATAGCTTTAACGTCGCTGCAAAAGTCTCCATTGACTTCCTTTACGTTTTCCTTTAGGTTGTTGACTGATCTGTTTACACAGCCTTCTTTAAAGCACAACCACATGCCACCTACACTGAGCTGGTGGTGCAGAAACGCTTCAATTACTTTTTAAAATCCGACTACAAGAGTAAAAGTGTAACAGCAGTCCTTACTGCAGAATGCATACATCACTTCTTTGATATTTGCCCCTGAATGATGTTTTTTTCAATGCCTTCTTTTTCTATGGGTTTAAAACGACCCAAACAGAAGCAACCAGCTATTTCAAAAGAATCAGTATTGTAATTATTACCAGGAAGGTTACGTGATGCTCTACACAAATACACAAGAACACAGAAGGTTTACAATCACAGCAAACACATTTACAACTACCTTCTTCTCGTCTCAGGTTGGTGATGACGTTTCCTGCAAACAAAATTGGTCGCTTCTCAGTTTTTTTTTTAACTGAAAGAAAAATAACATTAAACCCCAAACAAAACAACTTCCACATCACCTAAATATAAGTTTCCTCTGTGCACAATAGCACTAACCACTTTCTACATCAATCACCTTAGAGGAGTTCCCCATGTCCATCCAGGGGAGAACATTTCGGGGTGCTGAGCAGATACACCCAGGACAGGGTGACAATCTATCGCTGGGCAAACACTCACTCACACACACTATTTAGAATTCCTAAAAGAACATTAGAAAAGCCACAGACATGAGGAGAACATGGAAACTCCACCCAGATCAGGATTCAAACCTCAAACCCCAGCGCTGAGAGGACGTGCTAACCATTAAGCCACCATACCGCCCACGAAACTTCATACACGGCGAAGAGAAACATTCAAATGTACGCATTTAAAATTCCACGCTGCTCTCCCTGTTAATGGTGGTAAGGGGCATTACATTTCCAACAGCCCTCATGGGCAGAAAAGCGGGAGAAAACCTAAAGTCTGGCAGTTTTATTTCCCCGAATTAAAGATAAATATTTCAGACTTGCGTTCTCATTGGCTGGATTTAATTCTTTAACAATACACACAACAGTGTGTAGAAAATTCCTTCGGGTTAGAACTGGGCATGTCTCATTGTTAAGCAGAGAACGCTGCGATTCCGTTCTCATGCTAAACTATGCCAAGCAACTTAGCCGGCATGACAAGCAGCGTTTAAAATGTAATCCTGTTAGCTTGTTAAGTTGAGAACCCTGAGAAAGCAGGTTAGTTAGAAGAGCTTGGGTCAGAGAGGTACATGGCTGCAGGATTTTTCCAAGCTTTTACCAACAGCATGAGAACAGATGGGCAGGGTGAAGCTGCACACCTCCAGACGTATTCATGATATACTGTTTAGTGTTTCAGAACCAGTCAGTCTGGCTCAAACAGCTGTTTCAGACACAGAGACTAAACGGGGATGCAGTCGAAACATCAACTCGCTGGCTAACATTTAGCTCAGAGCAAATGAGATTTAATCAGGATGCTATGCAAAGGCATTATTTACAACCATACTTGCTTCCTAATCTAAATACAGTACCAGTTCAAAGTCATTTTTCTGAGAACTGATGTTTTTTTTGTATAATTTTGCTGAAAATTGTTTATATGTTTTTATGTATTTAAGCATCTATTGAATCTACCTCAAACCCTTTTTTGTTAGTTTCGTTGGTTGCACTGTAAGCTGTGCTTCCTCTGAGTCCGTGTCCGAGACAGGTCTCTGGGGAGGATGCATGCTTCCTTTGATGCATTTAAAGGTATTGACCACACTGTGTTCAAGTTAGCACTGAGTCTGCCTTCCAATACGTCTTATACTGGTAGCTACCTCAGTCAAGCAACAACACCACGAACAACAAAAAGAACAACAACAAGGGTCCAATACTGTTACTGAACAAACCTAAAGAATAAATGTGATAAACCACACAATTGCACTCACACATCAGGCAAATTCACACACAAACACACACACACACACATATACACACACACACACACTGGACCTAGCTTACAGCGGGTAACTAATTCCAGCTCTTTGCAGAGTGTTTATCATGCAGCTCAGTATACAGGGCAGTAATGAGAGCATTTATATTCTACAGCAGAAACAGAGAACATTTCATTTAGTCTGAGGTAGTAAGACACCCCGTCTAATGTACCACTCGCTCTGTTTATCTTTTCCTCTCTCCACCACACACACATATAGACACACACACATACATATTAATAGTTAAACTGACCTGAGGGCACAGAGGCAGGGTTGAAAGGAGTGAACAGTTCTGTAGGGTGCTGGTGTGCCAGCGTTGGGTCTAGAGAGTTGGCTGGAGAGGCAGGTGTCTGGCAGCAAATACAAATAGAAACGCTCATATACAAAGTGGCTGGATATAGAACATTGTTTTCTCTTTGCTGCATGAAGCTACTTACTGAAGGAGATGTGATATCAGGGGGTGTAGACATGTCTCCAAACAGCTCTAACTGGTTGATATTCTGTAGTAAGAAGAAGAGATATGAAACAATAGCATCACTGCTGCACTTCATTCTTCTCTCGTGTCCGTTCTCTCCTCCACATGATAAAACACATAATAAATAGTCATGGATACCCAGTGCCAACAGGGTGGGGGGGTGAAGTTGGTGAATGTTTCTATAGTGTTAAATGCACTGTGATGATGAAAGAGGAATTATGACATCACATAATTACCAAAGTATGATATATGGACATGGTGGATATTTTTTTTTATTTATCCTACGTTTAGATAAAGTCACAGTTGGTCATTTACTGGATGCTTACAAGTATCCCAACTTGGTTGAGGTCAGAGAACAGGGTTGTTTAAGCATCCCTAAAAAAATGAGGGTTAAGGGCCTTGCTCAAGCACCCGAAACTGATAACATTAGTGGATCTGGGATTCAAACCCACAATCTTCTGATTGATAGCCCAACAGCATAAACACTGAACTACCACATCCATCATGACTGTAGCAATACTACACACTTGTTCCCTGTGAGAAACTTCAACCAGTTAATCTCAACAAGCCGATTTTTACCTGCAAATTGCTAGTTAATTGCTCTAAAGAGCTGGTTTTTGGGTTTGATTCATGGTCCGTGTTGATTAGTGAGCATGTGAGCTGAGCATATAATGTGGAGCTTCCGTTTTCATGACATATCAAATCCGGCCTTTCGAATTCGGACATAGTAATCGGGGAAAACAATGAACTCTGTAATAAGAGCAGGGGCAGATGGTCAGCTCAGCAGCATTTCGATGATAGGCAATCTTCCTGATTTGTATTGGGGGCAATGAGTGCACTGGGTTAAATTATTTGTCACACACACATTAGCAACAAATTATTTACCGCAGGGCAGTGTTGGCTTTGTGGGTGAGGAAATGGACTATGGATCAAAAAGGTTATGGCTCAAGCCCCAGCACTGCAAATCTGCCACTTTGGAGCCCTTGAGCAAGGTCCTTAAACCCAAGTTGCTGGAATTATATGGTGTAATGACCTCTGTAATAGCTCTGTATGATGCCATCTGCTAAATACTGCAAGTAAAAGGGCCAAATGGCAAAGGACAGCCTGAGAGAGCCAGATCCCGACTGAGTCTCATGATTCATCAATCAAGTACTCTATGTAAAACCCAGTATTGTATCTTGTTCTCACATTACATATAGTACCTGTCAAAAATTTGGACACGCCCCTTTCTTGTTCCATTCTCTATTTCATCCACTTATCATATAGATGGACTGTAGTTTTACAATTACAGGCTGTAGTCCATCTGTTTTCTTGTTTTTGTTAGTCCTCTCTTGGTTCTTTATTGGTCATCACAGAACAGGTCTAATTTGGGTGGTGGATTGTTTATTGTCAGTTCTGCAGTGACACTGAGGTGGTGAGGCGGTTTTAACTGAATGCATAGACAATATATAATAATGATATGTATCATAAATAAGTTTAATAAGATTGCCTAATTAATCGAAAAGATTGTTAAATTGATGTTTCAATATGTTTTAATAATTTCCTTCACATTATTTAATAATTATTAAATGTTTTACAGAAGGGAAGCTGAACTTTAATGGGGAATACTTATGCATCACTGGCTCCTCCCACTTTACTCTCCTAATACTCATTGCCTTTCTAATAAATAACCCATGACCTGCACTCACTCTTTCATATCGCTGGCAGGAGAATGCAGGATATGGAATGGCAGAGTAGTGTGTAGTGGTTTTACGCGCCTCGGCTTTTTGGTTTAGTGTTCCAACCTTCATTTTTGCGCCACGCACCGCAGACACAGCGTACAAGATTCCAATCCTTTTATGCCGTGGCTGCACTTTCGCTAAAAATCACATTATAAGTTCTTTGTCTAGTGGAGTCCTGAAAAAATCTTTTATTCGGAGTCAGTGAAGCATTTTATAGCATTTCATTGTCTTGTGCTGGCGGAGAGCAATGGGCACCGGAGTTCGCCATGCACGCAATGAGACACCTTTCTGTCTGATGTGTTCGACCTTTGAGCCAACTCCACTGACCCCATGAGGCAATACAGGTAGAAAGAATGGAGACATTCATTTCATTCAGTTTGCTATGAAAGATACCGGTGTGAACGGGTTGAACTCATAGCAAACGAGCAGGGGTCAAAGAAAGGGCTTGCTGTCAGAATGTAAGAATTGGGCTGAACTTCCACGTCGTTGTGAAGGTACTGATGTATAGAGACTGTAAAGAACTTGACAGGTAACGTGACATTTACGTTTTTGTTTTTTTTAGCCAGATACAGAAGAAGTGCAAAGCTCAAACGCTAAGGAAAAACTCTGTTTTATATACAGCCATCATATAGGGCGCAAGGAAAAGAGTTTCTTTCAGTACACCTCACCTAGTTCAGCATCTAGATCCAGCAGATCAGTCTGATCATTATGTCCATTCTGTAATGGTAGCATGGTGTTAGATGGATTATGAGGAAGGATGAAATGTCACACCTACACACATCCCCACAATCACTCACCTCACCCACAGAGAAGGAGAGAATATAGAAGGAGCCGGCTGGATGAAGGTGGAATGACTAGAGTTCTATCTGCACAAGGTCATAGCTTCGGTGGTGGTAGCAATGCCACCCTTTGGCACCTCGTTCATGGTCTCCTCTCTGAAAGCATCAAGCCCGTTACAACGAACCCGCCTTGAATAAAGGGATGTTTGATTTCATTTAGAGCTTACTCCCAGGAACAGTGGCACAAGGGAAAAGCAAACAGATAGGCCATTTTTCAGCAGGCTGCCAGAAGGTCTCTAATGGGAAAGTAATGGCTTTTGGGTGGGCTTCTCTCAAGAGTAAACGCTGGAGAAGAGCAGGGGACCATGAACACCATCTGCTATCATTTTATATCCTGCACTACGGCAAAGTATGTGGAATAGGAGGAGAGTAAAGAACAGGAGAGAGGTATAGATGCATTAGAACATAACTATCAATCGACGGAACAGACCACAAAAGCAGACACGTCAAACATGCACATGCAAAATCATGCAAGAGGAAGCAAATCCCTAATTATTAAATACAAAATTTAACCTATAGGCCTACTTGTGTTAGGGTTTAGTATTTAGTGTGTGTCGTGTGGGGGGGGTGGTTGGTAGAGAGAAGGAGGGGGAGATAACATGGAAGGTAACAGAAACTAATTAAAACCACGTCCATGGAGAGAAACAAGTTGGCTATGACAAAAAAACTAAACAAAATAGAAAATAGTCATCTGGTCGCAACCAAGTCCAATTTCCAACTAAGAAATACTACAGGAATGGACAAGACAAAATAAGGTGGTAATTAAAGAGGCAGAAAGGTAAATGAGGGATATTCAGCTCCCCGTTAACTTCTAAGGGTTAAAGGAACATATGAAAATAAATCTAGAACTGAATTTATTGGCTGTGCCATATGTGAACTGATGTTCTGTTGTAATTCAGAGCAAATGCATTATTTCACACCCGCATCAATGGCATCGGCTGTATAACACTTATCTTTTCACACAATGAAATCTCATTTTTCTATTTGAGAAATGGTATGAGACTGTGACCTCTGCGAGAGTGCTTAATACAACAGTAACACCTCAAGGTGTTGTGTTATCTTGTTTATAAGGCAAAGTCTGTCCGCTCGGTGATGGAATGTGTAAATATGATATAGTGGAGGTTATATTTACTTTTGGTGGAGTAGAAAAAACGAAGCTTGCACATGGCATGCAAATCAGAATGCTGAAATGCTGCAGCCAAAGGTTTGAGCCTTTTTTAAACAGAAACTTTTTTTGTTAACTTTAATCTAAAATGATGGAGAGAATTCTCTTTAGACAATACAGCATCATCAGATTTGTTTAATCACATTATTTTTTTGCAAAGTATCTATGGTCATTCAGGGAAAACCTTTTGGATGCTGGGCACACACTCATTCAGACACCCATGCTATATAGGGGCAATTTAGATTGGAGAAGAATACAGCAGCTATTTCGCCTTGTATCCAAATTTTTGGACCGGATCCCCAGACAAGCTAACCACTCCACCGTCTTACATAGGATCTATAAATAAAAAAGTCAATAAAAAATGGACACCTCCGTCTCTTGCCATGTGGCAAAGATTTTCTGCAGGATCAGATCCACAGAGTCCATCTTTACGGTAAGTGGAACTAGGGCAAAAAGGAGGTGTGTCCAAACTTGGCTGGTACTATTTTGCGTACTATGTGGTAGACAGTGTGCGATTTCCAGTGCAGCCTTGTACTTTTTCTTTTTTGTTAAATCGTTTGGACAGAAAACGTCCTTTAAAAGCGAGCGCATTAGGGTTAAACGGTCCCCATGGTAACATTTATTTAAGATTTCTCCGTGGTTTGACTCACCTAATCTGTAAGCAAATATATGCAGAGCCATATACTGATGCGATCTAATCTTGCACAAAGCTCTTGATTCTCTCCACTGCCTTCCCTTGTACATTTAATTTCCTTACAATCCCTCAGCCCACTGCTCAAACTTCACCAGCGCAACCACCTATCAATTAACCGTCTCACTGGAAATGCTAATTATCTGCATGTGTGTTTTTTTGCATATACTTAATTAACACTGTCAGGGTAATCTCTGGTGCACTGACTAATAGTGCAAGCATGCATGCAGGATGGGCTTCGGCATCACAGCTGAGAAATGGTGCAGAAATAAAATATTAAGGTAGACCGAAGAGGAGAGTGGGAAGAGGCGAGTGGGGGGGGGGGGGGGGGGTAGGTTGTATTATGCATCGAGGTGCAGGAGATTGACAGCAGACCAGCAGGTTGTGGAAACATTGGACGATGTGGATGAGACGCTAGGATTTGTAAAATGGACAAAGAAATAGAGACAACGGAGGAAAAAGTGGGAAAGATACATCTGGAATGGAGTACAAATCAGGAAATAATACAAAAAGGGTGGAGGCAAAATGGATGTATAATAATAGCCCACATAAAAAAGATAGACATTCAGGCTTGGGAATAATCCTGGGTTTAATGAATTCACAGGAAAAATGCAGGAGTGCCCAACATTTCCACGAGGACATTAACAGAAAACAAATCAATATGAGGAAGGAATGAGGGGATTTGAATTGGATAGACTTTAAAGACTCTGTAATGTTTGGTGTTTATACAGCATCAGGGCTAAAAAGAGAAGCTGAAGAATGAATGAGACTTAACAAAAGGTGGTCGAATATGGATTTAGCTGCATTATGAGATATTTCCTAAAATTCATTACTGTGGATTATACTGTAACTAGGGCCCTTTCGAAGACAGATGGGTGTGGCAGCTCAGTGGTTAGGAAGTTGGGCTATCAGTCTGAAACTTCAGTCTTAGGACTTATACCCACAACCTTCAGATTAAAAATCCAAAACCTTAAACAGTAAGCTACCACACCTCTATTTTATTCCACAGTGTTCGTTAATTGCTAAAAGTTGAGAATTCATATTTTAAATTACAAGACCACAGTTCACACAGCACTTTCATCTCAGAGAGCCTGTGGATGTGGGGCATTCTGGTTGAGATATGATAATGCTGACCCAATACCTGCACTGGCAAACCTGCACCTGACCCAATTGCGGAAAATTTATTTGGACCATATGTTGCAAAACCCATTTTGTTCACATTTGGCTGAAAAATGACCAACCACTTTTGGCTAATGCAAGGCCCAAATCTGGTGCATTGGTGGCCCACATGTTGCAACCGATCCAAGTGTCATTAATCCATGCAGCAAGTGGTCCAGAAAACAAAGAGCCAGAAAGATTTTAGCTGAGATATTTCATTGTTCCACTTATTGTCCATGTTCTCAGTTGAACTTACTGTAAAACTAGACTTTGTAGTTCTACAATTCCAGACTGTAGTCCATATTGGTACTATGTATGTGTATATAGCAAATTATCAAAGGAAAATAAAACTCAAATTCATATTTTTATGGAAATTGATCAGTTGCATGAAGAAATTCAGTATAACCCACAAGGTTCATATTCATTAAACATGACTTGATTCAGAATTTTAAAGAGATATCAGGATACATCAATATTTTATGTCAGGTTTAATATAAGGTTCAAGTATTGGAGAAAGTAGCACTGGAAAAACAGAGCAGCGATAACACCTGCTACAGACGAGTGCAAACAATAATCACATCATGAGTGAAGCGTGGATTTATGAGAGACAGCAAGATTCCTCAGGTTACCTCATGCTTTAAGAAAAAAAAAAGTCTGACCCTGAAAGCTTGTCCTTCTATCGGACTCCACGGTCTAAGCACAGTATGTAGAAGTAACAGCATCTTTCTGATTGGTTCTGTGCATTAAAATTCTGTTTTTCAAACTTGCCAATGAAATATGCTTTTAGCTGCCCTGACACATGGAGTGAATGCAAGCACACAGCATGCAAAGCCACCAAGCACATAGAGATCGAGCAAAGTCCTCGATGGGATAATTTAAGGGGCACACGTTGTACACAAACACACACATGCAGTGCACACACAATCAGCATCATCCAGAGACCACAGAACATCGTGAACATCATTTGAACCTGGGGAGTTGGATGAGAGGTTTGCAAAAAAGGAGGATGGGTAAATGCACACACACACACACCCACACACACCCACACACAGCTCCACTCACTGGATGTCGCTTTGGGACGTCATACACTCCCTCCTTTTGTTGGCTGGTAGGGACCTGGGGTGGACGGTCAGCCCAGCCAAACACACGAGCAGATCACATGTTACCAACACTTCAGTGTTTTCAATATATAAGTGTATTCTGTATATATATATATATGTTTATATAATGTCAGATATTGTAACTAGACTATGGAAATGCATGCATATCGTCGGCAGATTTTGGTAACATACGAAACGAAAGCTCTTTACTTGCTGCCACTTGCCATTTTCTCGCACTGCCAATTAGACATCCAGGAGCAATTCATGTTGCTGTTGTTTTGTCGTTATTTCTTTATTTTTTTGCAGCTCCTTCCTCATCTCTAATTTACCATTGTTCTTAATGTTTCCCACTCTGACTGGTTGATTGCTGCTCAGCACGATTTCCTTCAATCGCCTGTTTAAAATGATTTTTTTCCCCCTGCCATCTCTTTCATTCAAAGATCAAAAGCAGATGGTGGTGATTAATCACTCCTTCAGTCTTTCATCAGGAGAGCCGGAGGAGGAGATAGCGCTGCCTGCTGCTTGCTTACACGCCAGAATAAATCTGTGTCCAGATATTGAAAGAAAACTGACCGATGTGATGCGTATTCAGGAACCAGCCGCACTTTTGCCTGGTCACTGGTTGGAAGGGAGACGCATTGATTCTGACTTACGCCTCGGCAAGGATGTCACTGACAACCATAACTTTAACAGATCGTGTTTAGATTGGAGTATGGACAGATGTTAACGGAAGTTGCTGCTGCAGAATGATCACACCCCAGTGGCTTAAAAAACCCCATTATTTTATTGTTAGTGCAAATGTAATGAAGTCAATGCCAACAAATTATAGCTACATTACTCTGGTTGGTGGCAAATGGGTTAAACAGACAGACCCCCCCCCCCCCCAGTATTATTACAAATCTTTACATAATAGTTATCAATACTAATAATACATGAGTATTGAGACTATTTAAGATTTTTTTATAATTCTCTTAAGCATTTATACAATAGGGATGAATATTAATATTAATCTTCTACTTTAGGTCTAATTGTTAGAATATAAAATATGCAAACGTTTAATAGTGAGTGAATATCGTCGATTCTAAACGTAACACAATAAGTTTCTGTTACATGACGACCTACTGGAGACTAAACATCATGTCTGTGGTTTATGATTAAAGTTTAAATCAACTTTAGTATTTTGAATTTTTACTTTGAAACGTATGGAAGGAAATGTCCTGATCATCGGTAATCTGGTTTGTATACGGCGAGATGTCTTGCGGCTTGAAAATCAACAGAAGAAATAATGTGCACACTGATTACACGTAACCTGGCCAACATGGCAGCATGCTTGAAGTTGGGTGTGATCAGACTGCAACATGGACGCTTCTGACAGTGCACAGATGTCTCTTTGATGCCTGGATTGCTGATGCGCTGTCATTAGCCGAGGCGAGATTTTCACTGTCTGGTCAAAGCCGTAGCGTGGCAGCTCAGCTAAGTGCCAACTGACAGCTCTGGAATATTTTCCCTTTATTATATTACAAGCTTTACAAACTGACATGACCCTGGAATCCAGCACAGCTCTGAATCCGAGGCTGAAAACCTGTGGCTTGTTCAGCAGCCATGTTAGCCGTGTAGCTCGCAGGCTTCACTGAGTTTTACTGGCTATAGTCTCCTGATTCTGGGAGAAGCCACAGGTGACAAGACAGAAGAGCCTGAGGTGAGAACACCTGCTGTCATCACAGCAACGATGCTAAAACGTAGGGCATCACAGAATGTGAATCTTCACGAGGGTTGTCATGGCGAATTAGCGCAATGTAGCATAGCGGTCTGCAGGTTCTGTCTAATTCGCAGGTGTCAGTTACAAAGAGAATCGTTTTGCGCTGTTCATTAAAGAGAGCTTTTGGTAACATTTTCTATGAATCTGGTATTCATAATGCATTATAGACACAATTTATAAAATGGGTATAGTTTTCATAATGCCTGATAATACTCATCATAAACCTCTGTTAATGTTCATAGATGTTCATAACTACACATACGTATGAAGTATTTTAAGAATTATGCCATAAAGCTTTATAATACAGAGTGACATAATGCATTATAAACTGTGTTTTTTAAACTGTTAAGTAACTTATTTTAGCAGCTAGTAAAGAATCTAGAGATTGTATACAATTTGGGTAATAAAGCCTTATGTCATACACTTTAAGACTGTGATTATGAACATCTATTAAGATTATTAGATATTATAAAGGCCAGCTTCATAGAAAGTGTTACCGAGCTTTTTATTCTAGGTTGTTATTTTGGGTCTGAAGTCCAACGGCGTCTGGTCGATTCATTTTGCGGAAGCCGTAAACATCCTGAACTCTCGCCGGTCAAAATGGGATGGCAATTTTTTGTATTTGTATCAGCAGCTAGATTCAGGTTACCAAAGAGATTTTGACTTGAATCTGAGGATGTCTAATTTGATAAATGAGCACTTTGCAATGTATGGGATAAAAGAGGCGCTTAAATTTAAAAAGTACCTGATAAATGCTCTCCTCTGATTGGTCACGGATGGGTTCGTGTCCCGCCTCAAACACAATGTACTACAACATCGGCAGCAAAGTTGAGGTTGAAAAGAGAAGGACAACAGGGACAGGAAGAGACAGGAAGGGGTCGGGGGAAAAAAAGAAAATGAGAAGAGCTAGCAGAATGAAAGAGAGTCATAAAGGAAAACAGTGGCCATGGACGTAGGTAAAGCACCCTCAGCCCCATAAATCTGTGGCATAGCGCTGGTGGTCCTGGATGATGGTTCAGTCATGGTTCCTGCTCTGACCTTCAACAGTCTAGTGCTAGTTTTATCCCCATGTCCTTAAAACCCTCATCAGAATAGAAAACATATACAACACTCTCTACTTTAAGCTCAAACTGTTTGTGGTTTCACTGAAACGAAGCGGAATCCGTTTTTGCACTGCAGTCTGCCTCGTTTCTAAAGCGTCTCTGTATGTGTAACAGTCTAATCATTTCAGACCTGAACATCTACGGACAGAATGATGCAGTGCATTCCCACATTCAGCAGAAATAAATCACAGCGCCGGCTCTTGGCAGGATATTGTGACTAGATACATGTATCTTTAATGAGACACATGCTGTAAGTGTAAGCAGTGATGCAGAAATTCGGCCCGCTCACAGCAAAGGCTCTAAAATCCTCTGTGGAACCGGGTGCTGAGCATCAGGTAGCACATAAACACAGCAAATTGCTTGATAGCTCATATCTGCTAAAAGTCCCAGCCAGACTTTTCCTGTAATATACACTACACCAGTTAAACATTTGGACACGCCCACTTCTTGCTCTATTATCTATTTCATTTACCATACAGATGGACTTTGACACCTCACTGACACTGCTGGGAAAGGAACAATGCACCAACCAAATACTATCAGCTCTGGCAGAGTCAAAGGGACAAACACAGTATGTACTGTGGTCCACAAACAGATGGACTGCATTTTGAAATTGTAGAACTACAAAGTCCATCTTTACAGTAAGTGGAACTGATGCAATGGAAAAAGGAGGCGTGTCCAAACTTTTGACTGGTACTGTATCAGAACATGATGCAGGAATCACAGCGAGCTGCAACAACGTTACCCTCATGCAGTGATCTATTTTCTGTAGTTTATCCTCAGAACGAGTCGCCTGAATTTTCTGATAATCTTGATTATAATTATTTTTATTATTGTTATTATTATCTAATTAAAGTCTTAACTAGAAAAAAAAACTACCCTTTTCAAGCAAACATTATTACAATGAATGGACAGTAAAAGCTGGGATGCCATGTACATGGTAAATGCTGGAACACACACACACACACAGCCCATAATGAAACAGAATGTGTTAAAGCTGTCTGTTTTCAGTCTAAGCTAGGGCACCTCTGCGGCTGCGCCCGAATGTTCTCCTATCTGAGTCCACGTGCGAGAGTAAGAGGAAAGCCATTAGGGATGAATCACCATGGATATATGCACACAGAATGATGAAACATCTTCCCGACTTTTGAACTGTGAGAACAGAGAGGGGTGGAGGGGGGGGGGGGAGAAAATATAAAGAAATGAGGAGACTGATGGAAAGAGACGTGTCAATAATTCATAACAAGTCACAAAGGGAAATTTCAAAAGACAGAGATATAAGAGTTCAGAAGAACGAAGTGTAAAGCTAATGCAGAAGCTGACGCATGCTCCCGTCTCCCGTCTTTATTAGCCCTCGATAAGACTATGACATCTGTGTGTGTGTGTGTGTGTGTGTGTGTGTATATGGCACCTGATAAACAGCTTGTTCACACTGTTTGTCTTTTTGAGCCTTTTTCTCGATCTCTTCTCTCTGTTTGATCTCATAGATCAGCTGGAAAAGATCACGGAGGTCCAGGATCACCGGCTCGGCCTGCGGACGAAGAAAAGGCATGGTTCAGAATTGATTGAAATCGCCTGCCACGAATATTCAACAGGACAAGTGAACCTGAGCTTTAACTATTCAGAACTTTTGACTGGTTCTGTGTGTTCTGGTCTTTTGGGGCAGAACAGTCCAAGCTGAATTCAGTCTATAAAGGTTTTCAATTATAATGATATTTATTCATTCATTCATTATCTTCGGCTTAATCCTATTCTAGAAACTAGGTACACACTCACTCACACAGACATTATATGGGAGTCCTTTTAAATATGGGACAATTTAGAGCAGCTAATTCAACTTAAATCTATGTTTTTGGACTGTATGAGAAAACTGGAGAATTTGGAAAAAACCCAGGCTGACAAGAGGAGAAGATGGAAACTCCACCCAGATAGAGAGGTGAACATGCTAATGCCACCTCTAATATTATTATTGCTATTTTTTTTTTTAGCTGCTCCAGCAACATCTGTACATTTAAAAGCAGCACTGCTTACACTCTACCTCTTACGCTCTGTATAATTTTGATTTCCAGTGTAAACCAAGTCATACATTTATTCATTTCTCCAAACCACTCACTCATTCTAATTAGAGAAGCGTGAGGTGCAAGACGGATCTCCAGTACGGTGCGGGGCAGACACACAGATGAACACATTTGCACATTTAAAACCTGGAGGCAGAATCTCTGGGTCACCTGACCTACATGGTTTTCTACTGCGTAAAAAAAAAAACAGATCTCCCAAAGGAAAGCCACTGAGATATAGGAAGAACATGCAAATCCACACAGAAAGGACTCTTAGCCGCTTGTTTTTAAAAGACCCCTAAATATGTCCATGTTCGTTGATTGGCAGACATCTTAGTGAGCTGCAACTAAACAGGAATCCACTGATTCCGTTGATATGAAATGCAAACTGGTTTCTAAACGTCATTGTTGAACAGAGCCATATATCAGATTGACAGGACAGACTTGCCCCCTCTGTTTAAATAAGCATGATTCCCCTCTGACACCAAGTATTGCTGATGTAAGGTGACAGAGCAAAGTGCTTCCTGTGTTTAAAAATGAAAAGCTGCTTTTGATCAAAACGCACTCTGTAGTCGACTTCAAAGTCTTACGTTCTGTCATTAAAAATGCATTCCAAGCTCGCCGCACTTTAAATGTCACTAATAACCCACTAAATGCCCGAATGTACCAAAAAAAACACGCCGTCTTTTTTAATTTGCCTTTGGATATATGACTTCTGATTCTGTCAGCCAGTGCGCGTCATAGAAAAGAAGCAATTATCAGGAGCGAGACGAGGGAAATGAGTCAAAGGGGAGAAGAGGTCAAAGCGGTGTGCAAAGGTGTCAAAAAAGTGCATTAAAGGCAAGAAATGAATGGGAATGTTCTGTTAAAGCACAGAGGAGGAACAAAAGCCGTGTCTCTCAGATCCATCACGCAGCACAGGGTCACTCACAGTTCAGAGTGTAGCCGATGGATTGAATGGGAACGCTGTATTTATTGTCCGTGTATGGAAAATCAATTCCAATGTGCAGGAAGCTGGAGAACATATAGAACCCAGCTTTAAAAAAGCTCTAATTAATGAATTAATTCATTCTAAGCTATTAAAGTGATGAAGCGATGAACTATTTAACTAATAGAATGAACAATATGTGCAAAAGGTAGGCGTGTCCAAACTGGTACTGTAAAAAAAAATCATTTCATACACTCAAAATGCACCGATACTCACAGACTGAGCTGTTTTGATGGCAACAAATCTGTGGTTGCCCTCTTTTCCACATACGTAGCCGAAGGCCCGATGATCTGTGATGTCCTTGGCAATGTAGGAAATCTCATGAACCGAATGATGGTGTTGAAGAACCTGGAAAACAAATTACAATCATTTGGAGTTTCATAAAATTAAAATTTATGAACCATATCAATCCCAATCTAGAAGGAGTTTGAATGTTCTCCCAATGTCTTTATTGGTTTTCTGTTAGCTCTCCGGTTTCCTCCCACAGACCAAAAACATGAATGGAAGGTGAACTGGTTTCTCTAAATTGCCCCTATCTAAATGACCACTTTATTGTGTGTACGACTGTGTGCCCAGCGATAAACAACTTTGCCCACAACATTCTCTTTTGGATAGGTATCTGCAACCTAACCCCCTAGCAAAGGATTCATTATTTTTAGATTAACATAATGAGATGAGTTCAATCAATCACGTTTAATTTCAAGTTTTGTTTAATGGAGTTTATAAGCAGGTTTTCCTTTGGTCCTCTTTGTATATGTGTATCAGTTTTCCAGACATAACCCACAATGTCACCCCATCGAGGTCTTATCTGCAGACAAATGCTGTAGAGAACTTGTAATCTAGGCCAAGGATATTGAAGGAACACAGTGGAGGCAGTCTGGAATATTAAGACCTCGAAGGGGGTGCTTCTCCAGGTCTCTGTGAAACTCGTGTCCCCTTTCTGAAGTGACGCAGCAATCATTTACTGATCTCAACTACAGCAAGTGGCAATCATCTCATCTTCCCCCACTCAGAGGTTCCTCATTACACCATCAACATCATAATTCAGACTTCTTACTTCGAGGCCCTGACTTCATCCGAGATTCTGCTTGTGTCTCCTCACAGGGATTTGTTTGTAAGAAAGGTTCTGCTTTAAGTTTTAGGTCTAGTCCTGAACTCGGACTGCTTCCAGAATCCCAGTTTTTTTTAAGGACATAAAAAACATGAATCTTGATATAAAAAATCTTGAAAAACAGAGGATTGATTTCTCTAATTACTGTGGTAATGACTGTCTTTTTTCATACTTAAATCAACCGCCAACTGGTCGATTGTGTGGTTCTAACTTTGTAGAGATTATTTGGGAAAGGCCCTTATTCTGTTCCAGCATGACTGAAAGCAAGTCATGTTGGGGTGGGTGGGTTCACTATAGTAGACCTTTACGTTTTTGCACAGAACCCTAACATTAACCCAATAAAAATTAAATTCTCTATTTTGCATACTGTACGTACCCACAGAAGAATCGGTTCTTGACATTAAACCCACCCACACGTATACACACACTAGTGAATTGAGCACATGTGTCTGCAGCGTTTTTTTAAACTTTATAGTAATGCAGACCCTATGTTAACAAATATTAACCGTGGACACCCTTAATTACTCATGGTTTTTACGTAGTGTAAAAAACACTAAAACATCTCAATCACAAAAATCCTGAATCCATAATGGCTACAAGAATGAACGACAAAAAAAATCTGAAATCCTCATGTCAGCTTTAATCTTTCAAGTGCTTCTGTGCCTTAGATGTGCCCAATAACTGCCTTCTCTCCTTCTGGGTGGTTTGAAATTGGTAGGAGAGAAAATCCTTGAAAGATTAATTACTTGTGAAGCCATCAGACAGGAGTGTCTCTCTACCAATTTCAGAGAATAGAATGCTTGCCTTGAGCTGGCAATACAGAAGGAGTGATAATACTAGAACAGGACAAGGTTCCTATTATAATAACCCATAATCTGGGCCATTTCTCATAACAATCACATTCACCTGTACACGTGAACACAAAGCCAAAACCCACAAACCTCCTGTTCTGATGTCATAATTGAAAGCATCTTTTTGCTTTTCTAGTTCACGTCAACCTTCATTGCACTGACACTTATCTCAGTTTATAATATTATTCAATTTCTGGTGGTACGGTGGCTTTGTGATTAGCATGTCCACCTCTCAGCGCTGGAGATCCAGGTTCAAATCCCGATGTTTGTGTCCTCCTGGGTTTTCTCTGGATTCTCCAGTTTCCTCCCACAGTCCAAAAACACGGACTCAAGGAGAATTGTTTAGTTAGTGTGTGTGTAAGTGAGTGTGAATGTGTGTTCTGAGATAGACGGACACCCTGTCCTGGGTGTATCTGCAACCCCACCCCCCTTCCCCCATGGCCTTAGAAGAGGATTAAGCAGAAGATAATAAAATAAGATAAGATCACCTTTTCCAAAAAAAGTGTTTGCTTTTATGGGTCTAAGAGTTAAACTAAGACTCGATCCTTTAACTGGCATATTTTTCTTGATTCTGTATTTTTTGAGTACAGTTTGTGTTTGATGTGGTTTATGCACAAAATGTTCTTTTGCAAACATGGAGTAGATATAAATTTGTCCTTTTGCGGTGTGTATGAAGGAACCTGACTAGTCATGGAGAATATTTGTGCTGCATCCTAAACTAGATAACGCAGTATGACACTGTGTTCTGAAATACTGCGCTATTTTGACACCATATTTAGCATTGAGCTTTGTGCCTACATCCAGGCAGAACGCTACACCCCTCTAATGGAGAACCCAAAATTGCTTTTTCTCTTACAAAGCTGACGTGTAGATATAGCATTTCCGTCTGAACTAAAATATCCTCCTAAAATATATCGGAGCCCGTAAGCAGCCTAAATACCAAGCGTTGCACAACTAAGCTAATAAGAAAAACTTGGCAGCGCAGCTTTGTTAGCACAGCCGTAGCATTGGCTGTGTATTTATTAGCTTATCTCATAGTGCTGGGGTTATTTAGGTGGGAGTGAAGTAGAGATGGGGGGGGGGGGGGCTGTTGTTAAAGAGATAATAAGAGACTGCATTAAAATACGAAGCTTTTTCTAACCCCATACTTACAGCTAATTAACACACTGTACACAAATATATTTCCACAGTCAGCTTGCTAATAGAAATGCTAATACTAACCTAAAATTCATTAAAGCTTTACAGTGCCCTTTTTCATTCACACGCTAATTATTTGTTATAAAATGCATTTTATGTTATCTAAGATTTATATAATGACTTATTAATCTTGCTAAATGCTTTAGCTTGGAAAAAAAATCCACAGCATTCTGTCTACTACACAAGGTTTAGAGGTTTATTACATTATAAACGAAATGTAATTCTAAATGCATCTATCTAGCTACCTATTTATCTGTTTACCTACCTTTCTACCCACCCATCTACCCATCTACTTACATACCTTTCACCTACATATCTACCCATCTATCTACCCACCTACCTTTCTACTGACCTACCTACTCCCCTACATATCTACCCATTTACCCACCTACATACCCATTTACCTTTCTACTTATCTAGCAAACCACCTACCTCTCTACCCACCTACTTTTCCACCCCTCTACCCACATAACTATCTACCTACCCAGCTACCAACCTATTTGCTGAAATCAGTCTTGGCGCAGATTTTCTTAATGTCTCTCAGACTTCGTCTTATTATGACACAGTAATAGGTGCTGACAATCTATTTAAAACTGATTTACTTATGTTCATAGTTCAAGTGGACTTTCCAAAAACTTTTTATCTATTTCTGAACATATAAAGGAACTAAAATAAAAAGAGGAGGAACAAAACTTAATACCTCAAATAATACCCAAACATATAGTAATGTTTTGCTCAAATTGCTCAATATGTAACCCTCTGAAATGTAATATGTAAACTAGCTGGAGAACTGTTAGACCCAAAAGTGGAACATCATCCATTTATTATGCACAGTGCAGCAGAAGAAGATCTACAAACAATTTGTTCTGCTCCTGACTTTGTTCATTTTGATGTAAAAAATAAAAAAAATAGAGGGGTGAGTCACCAGAATGATGGGAACAGAGAGTCTGCATCTTTTGCTTTTTTTCTTATGTAATCAAAGCACCTTGAAATATTACAATTTAGATGGAACATTATTAGACAATGCATGTGGGACAGTTGTTTCAGAAGCCATGTAGAGTAAAGAACAATACAGCTTTATGATGTATAAAAATACCATATAGAACCTGTCCTAATGTCTACTGCTCTACTCACCAGTCACACTTCAAATTTCAAATGTTACCATCTTGCCCCAGCACAAAGGGACTTGTTAAACACCCAGACTGAGCGGAACAAGGCACATTATACTAAACAATAGTGGCAGTAGAGTCACAAGGGAGTCAGCCAAGCTCTTACATTCCCATTGTGTACTGTAAATCCCATGACCATTTACAATCCTAGAGCACCAGGACGACTGGCGGCATAAGGACGAGGTAGCATGAAAAAGAAACAACTGAGCCGAATAACTTTAGCCGTAATCCAAAGGCCTCAGCTACAATCCTTGGCCTCTACGTTGAGGAAAGCTGTTCTGAAGAACCATAAGTGCTTCTTAAGAGGATGCTACGTTTGTTCGTTATAGCCATTAAGTGTTTACAGTTCTCTGCACATATACAACCATCAACACCATGAAAAAGGTACGAAATTAAACCAGTGGCACAGACTCTCTAATGATTTCTGCTGGATTCAGGGATGGCCTCACTGAACTGATATAGTTGTTCTAATTTTTGTGAATGGACAGCTGATCATCTCTACATGGATGTCCTGCACTGTTGATGCTGCCCGCCTCTCAAGGAGGATGAGTCCCCCACTGAGACTTCTTCCACAAAACCAACTATAACAGGGAGTTTTTTCTTGCCACTGTCCCTTAGGCTTGCTCTTTGAGGATAAAGGCTCTAGGCTGCAAAGCTGATTAAAGACTATGCACTATGCTTCATATAAATAAACAAACTTGAAGAACATTTTTAGATTGTTCCATTTGGGAAACCTATTCATTTTTCATGTAGCTTCACAGGACAGTCATATCGAACCTTGGTCATAGCCTGGACCTTCAGTTTGATTATTTAGTCATACTATGTGGCTTTTGTGACTATTGTACTCTTCAGAAATTAACACAAAGTGGCAAGTCCGTTTAAATTTTCAGGCCCAGTGTACACCTAGCCTTCATTTTTAATGTTAATATTCCACAGCCAAAGCTGTCTCGTTAATGGACTTTTCATTGATTTATTACCTATCCAACACCCATTCCTCTCCCTCTCTTCATGCGCGGATGCATACCCTCAACCACATATCCAAAATCATTTCGTTGACCTTCAACATCAGACATGAGCTGTCATTCTTTAATAATATTCATTAAGCAGACCGGCTCGCGTTGCCTACTGCATTAATGCTGCAGATAAGCTGCTGTTGTAGCATGTCCTTGACACAGCACGCAGGTTCCTCGCCAACAACACTGTCTACCTGTCTGTCTTTGGGCTTCACTAACATTACTAATGTCGAAAAACCACTTGCCATTTCAAACACAAAAGTCAGCATATGGCAGATGGGTGGGTGTTAGTCTCATTTCAGAGACCCATCTAGTTCAACAAGGAAAAGAGGGCAAGTCCTCTGTTTGTGATTCTTTTCATCAGCGGTTTATTCTACATTTTCTAGTACTCAGTGTTTATGAACACTCAGAGTAAAGTGCGACCACGTGGGTTTTCTCCAGTTTTCCAGATTTCCTCCCACAGTCCAAAAACTGTGGATTCAAGGTATATTGGATGCTCTAAATTGCTCCTTTATAGTGTATGTGTCCAACTGTGTGAGTGAGTGTGAGTGTGCTAGCAATAAATTGGCATCCTGCCCTCGATGTATCTGCCCATCACGCAAAACCTTCTTCCCTGGATGGGCATAGGGAACCCCCAACAACACTATTATAGGATTAAGCAGAAGAAAATTAATGGATGGAGTATTGGGTCGGACAAATCTGAATGGATAGCACACACACACACACACACACACACCTGCACATGGGAAGCATATAAGTACTTCTAGTACTGAACTTCATCTTAAAGCAATATTGAGTACCCCTATTTATCTGGATGACACCCCGCCCAAGATGGATTTCTCAGTAAGAAGCACCCTGCATGACTTAATGCCTCCCATTATACAACAAGCTCATTTTAATTTCTAAATAAGCAATATCTAGAACATCCAGACATGATGGATGCACGATCGAAATGTCAATGGAAACACAGACAGCATGAGGTCACGTGACCGCGACAATGGATCTGAAACTAAGTGGCCAAAACAGTTTCTCAAATTCTTACAAAGATCCGCCCGGTAACGACGTTCCAGATATTTCCAGGGAGACGGCTTTGCACAGACAGTTTCGATCACTCAACCCTCGAGTTCCGATCTCAGCCTTCACCCAACCTGATGCTGCCACGAAGCCAGATAGCCACTAATTAAAGGCTGCCATGGAGATGCTGAGAGTTATGGCCAAGGCTTTTGATTAGAGAGAGCGGGAACAGTACACAGATGAGTGAAGGGCTCTCCGCCTCTCCTCCTCTGTGTCTGTAGGCGACGAGGCCCGAGAGAGAGATAATTAGTAGGGAGAGTACTGAACTCAATCACATATGCCACCTGTGCCAACACACATGCATGCGCACTCACACAGTGAACAAGCGGGTGGGTAGGCAAAATGACCCCCTTGAGAGGGGAATTGGCAAATAACTTGAAAAATCAACCACCCATGGCTTTCTCCTGGGACAACGCAACATATGGGGAGGTGTATATAGGGATTTTCAGTCTGGGTAGTATCGGGAAGGAGGAAGTGGTCTAGAAAATAGTACAAACCATGCGTTTGTGCTTTCAAACAGACAAATGGAGCATTATTATTATAGGAGTCAGCAGATTTATTGCAATACATGGAGTCCTGGGTGTCTTATTTGGAGGTATTTGATTAGGGATTGAATTAGATGTACTTGGATTCATATTATCCTCTTCATATGTGTATATTCATGCACACGCCTATGACTGCGTTCACTCTCCCAATAGCACATTTACACGCATGGTGTCTAATGATATTAGAATAAGTGGAACAGACATAGTCATTTACTTCAACAGCTGTTTTTATGCGTGCCAAACTGCTTTATTGGACCGGTCAAATCTCATTTCCATGCAAATCAGAGGCAGGGGATGCTGGAGATGACACTTTGGGCATGTCGGGGGCTGACTTAGTGCTGATTGAAACGGGTAACCATATTTGGCGAATTATGGAAATTGTATGTGAGTGCTTGAAGGTCAAGGCAAGTTTTCTAACTCGTGCAGATACAAAAAAAACGTTGTAAAAATAAAATCAAAGAGACAGCATGAACACGACAACACTATCCTGGTTAAATAAAGTGAGAATGCATTATATGCACTCTCTGATACACTTTAACTTTCACTTTGTACACCGTTCTAGTCAGATAACAAGTGTGAATGAGTGAGTGAGTGTGTGAGTGATCTATTTTTCTTACTGTGCTTACATAAAGAGAAATTGGTCCTCCACATTTAACCCATTCGTGCAGTAAAACACACATAATGATTAGGAGTAGGAGTCCCAATATTTTGGTACACGTGCCTGACGCCCATCTGTCATGTTCCTCCTTCCCCATTCTGTCTGGATGTGCGATTGGGTGTGGAGGCTGGAGGGTGGGGGCTGGGGGTGTGAGGAGGTGGGAGTTAATAATTTTAGTGGCAGGTTTTGGCAGGCCTTCAGAAAACTGCACCGCAATCAGATTAGCTGAGTCACTCTGCCTCGTACATTGTGCTGAGTCGCTTTAATGAAATTAGGATGCTGTTACTCCTCCGAGATGATGTTGAGAAGGTGCTAACAAACGACACTTGGAAAAGGTGACGGCATTGTCATGAATATGTAGACACTTTATTCAATTATTGACGCACTATTAAAAGTCTGACTGTATCAGCACACCTTCACGGGAACGATCAAGAAATATTACCCTGCCACCGAGAAAATCTTGTAACGATAACATTAATAAAAGCAATATATTACTGTCATGTTCCTGTTTATGGAAGCCATTTTAAAAAACACATCGAAGATACGCATGTTTACAAAGCAAGCTTGCAAATTTGAAGCCAACATTATGAATCAACTGAACCCAACCTGCTTTGTGTCAACAGTCAAGACTGAAGCAGGTGGTCATGGGTATTTTAGTATTCCCAGGTATAGGTCATTTTAAATAAAGATAAAACGACTTTAAAATGACTTGCTTTATTCATTTTGAATGAGTCACACGGCAAAAGACATGCTGTAATTAATTTAATAAGTCATCAATCGGATCAACGATGAACAGAGAAATGCGGCAGAGAAGAAGAACAAAAAACACTGACAAGTGCATGATATAAAAGGCCAGGGAATAACACAGATGGACGAAGATGAAGAGCGATGGGGAGAGATCGAATGATAAAGTATGGCCTTGGCTGTAATAGAGGACAGCACTCCTCGGATCTAATAAAGGTTTTAAAAGAGCCACAATGACAGGACCCAGACATGCTGCTTCATATGCTAGCACGATGACATACACCCACTTCCACACACAAGCCTGACTCCTCAATTTCTCTATAACAGCTCTAAGTCGTGGGATTACCACCACGGTGACACGAGAGCCCTGTAATAGAAAAGAAAAGCAGGAGCTAGAGTGCCATCAGCCTCTCCAAAGAGATGCCACCTCTTCACCAAAAGCCCTTTAAATAACTGTTCAGAGCGCCTGTGAGGTATGGGGGGAGTTTTGAGTCCTACCCCAAAACAACTCCATAAGGGGTCCACTGAGAACATGCTTCAAAAGCTAAAAGAATGAATGTAATTCAAATAATATTTGACTATATCATATAACATATCCCATGGAGGAAAAAATCATGCAACATGATTAACTGGCGAAATAATTATTTCATGAGTTTTGGAGCATTCTACCAACGAGGGAGAGTAATAAGCAGGTGAGGGGCTTCCAACAGATGACCCCGTTGACCCTCAATAAAGTCCTACTAAAGTCTACTGCAGCAGCCCCTGAAATGCGATCAATTGTAGAAGCGTTTTCAGTTCATATAGGTTAGCCTCACAGCCTGTTGTACTGTAATGTAGGTCACCGATCGCTTTTCCGCGAGCTGAGGCTTGACCCTGGAGTCAGCCCACGTCGAGCCCACAGCATTCTATTTCCAGACATCTATTCAATTACGACTGTTTGATTTCCCCCGAGAGTGTCCCCCTCACTCCATCCTACAAAATGCATCATTAACACGGACTTAGTCATCCTACGGGACCCCCTGCACCAAGTCGGGCTTGACCTGCAGAGCTGCTCTGAGGCGGGGACACAAACAAAGCAGCCCGCGGCTTTGTGAGGAGGCACAGGAGCCCCATTTAGCCAGCGCATAGTGATGCTTTATGAGCGCAGAATGCATTAGTTTGGAGAAGGCTTGCTTAAAGCCATGACCAAATATCACTCACAGGTCCAAATATCACACAAAGGACCCACCGTTTAACGCAAGTTAGCTCAACTCAACTTTATTGTCATTACGCTTTACAAACAGAACGGTTTTTAAAATGTGTGTGGTTTGTTTTTTTTTTTGCTTCAGGGACAAAAAAAATCTGGCGAGGATTGAATGGTGTGTAATAAGCCATCACTGCATTGATCAGTGTAAAACCATGTTTATGGATAACACACACTGCTGAAACACAGATTTGGGCCAAAAACACGAAGAGGTATCCACAAATCCTGAGTTTCTGACTGTGGCAGCATTCAGTCTTTATAAATTGTTGCTGCCACTCAAGACATAAATCATACTGGGAGATTTGTGAGTTTAAATGCTGATGTTGGATGAGACGGCTTGGCTCTTGTTCCAGTTCATCCCATAGGTATTTCATTGGATTAAGTTTAAACTGTCCCCGTACCCTCCCCAAACCTGTTGGCTTGTTGCTTGATTTTATACACCTCTGCTCATAGAAATAACTGAAACATGTGAATTAAATCTCTATAAAAGTGTCCGAGTCAATATTCTGCATTAAAACATTGATGGAAGTCTATATTGAAAATAAAGTCTATATGATGTAAATAAGTCTTCTCTCTCACCCCTGACTTTTCATCAAAGATCTTGATGCCGCCAAAGGAGACCGTAAGAAAGACTTTCTGCTTGTGTTCTCCTTTCGAACGTGCTGAGGCTGCGATTCCCTACAAACAACGAGAAGAAAACACAGGGTTATGGTTTTCTGGAATGCATTTCCTCTTGAATGAGATGGAAAGACCGTTTTCCTAAATAGTTTAAAGAAATATGTTTTAAATACATAAAGAGAGAGTGGCATGGTGGCGTCGGACTGACAGCCCGACACTCTGACCACTAAGAAACCATGCCCACTTTCCCACAGTTTCTAAAAGTGTCAAAATATTTACTTTTTATTTTAATACACCATGTGTCTCATTAAATCAGTATAAATATACAGGAGCTTACCTTTTTGGTACATTAATTACATTAATTTACATTTATTACCCATAAATATTAATTATTTAACCTCAAGGTAAGTACATGTAGTGGGTAGCATGTTCGTCTATAGGGTATACAGTATATAGGATATGTTTCCAAAAAGTGAATAAAAACTTTAGTGAGTAGCATGTGAGTAAAAAGCCTGTGGTTCCAAGATTTACTTTCTTTTCTGAAAAACTTGTGTACTGCAAAGTCTCCATCATCATGCTGATGTATGTGGATGTTTGGAAACATCATTTCTTTCTATTGTTCTATTAAAAATAATCAGCTGTTGAGTCAGGGTAATGCCAGGGAAGAGACATGGTTGGTCCCTGTGCAGCATCAGCTCCATTATATTCGGTAATCTGTAAAACGAGCGCCTCTGCCAGCCTCTGTGTGGATTACTTAGGGCTGAAATGTATTGTGCATGTCAGACTCTGATCTACAAGATGTAGCAACCCTACGGGGTTCTACCCTTCATTCACATTTCACCAGTGATGTTCAATAATGTGGTGCTGTGATCGATCATTCCTGATTGGTGGAGGTCTGGGGGGGATTTAAACCCATCTCCTTTTAAGTGTTCGTTTTATGGGTTCATTATTTATGTCCTGTGATGCAGGTGCTTTAAATTAGAAAACAACATTAAGAAAGTGCTTTAAAGCAATAAATGCACAGAACAGCAGTGAAGTATATATATATATATATATACACACACACACACAGTATATATATATATATATATATATACACATATACATACTATAAATGTAGATGTGTAATGTATAGTCATTGTGTGGCTAGTGTAGATAGATTGGCACCCTGTCCTGGGTGTATCTGCACAGCGCCTGAAATGTTCTCCCCTGGATGGGGAACATTAACCTTAAAAAATATTATCAGTGAAAGTAGCTTACAGTATACACACACACACACACACACACACACACACACACACACATATATATATATATATATATATATATATATATATATATATATATATATATAAAGAGAGAGAGAGAGAGAGAGAGAGAGAGAGAGAGAGAGAGAGAGAGAGCTGTATATTAATGTGTACTATAAAAAAAAGCGAGGGAAGACTAGAGATTAAGAAAGATAATGCAGAGTAATTAGTTAACTAAGAAGTAAAGGATTGTGGGAATATGGTTATTGATTAGCTGTCAAAACGGGCAAGAGGGTAAACAGCTGTAATCAATGGCAGCCTGAACCCCATTCCAATTAAATAGAGATGAAAATCAGGCACCCAGCCAATTCCACATTGGGCACAGGTGTACAAATGCGTGCCCACATGTGCAAACACACACACACACACACACACACACACACACACACACACACACACACACACACACACACACACACGAAAACGAAGAGCTGTGAAAAGAAAATATGGATTATACTAAATATATACAAATGTGTGAATATATATTTATATATATATTCACACATTTCTGTTCACAGGGCTCATTAATCAAGTGATGGATTCAGTGTCAGTAAAACCGTTCATACACACACACACACACACACACACACACACACACATTTTTTAGTATGCATTGAGGGGACTTCACACAGACAACTACCCTAATATTAATCATAAACTAACAATACACCATGGTTTCATACATGCACACACACAGAGCTGACACACACCTTTAATTTCATCATAGAGTCCTGACAGAGCTTGTCTCCTCTTGCAGCCGTCACCTCATCGATGCCGATGAGCTTGGCCTTGTAGCGGACACCATCCCCCTTAAAGCGCTTAATCAGAGTTGTCTCACTGCGGTCCTGCCCTGGGAAGAGACGCAAAGAACAGGGTGAGTTTAAAGAGAAGGAAAAACAAATGATTTAAGCTAATGGCACCTGGTATGATGACAATTAACCGCAAAATGATGAACTAATATCTTGGATGCTAAGGTCACGTCTCTCTACACTATTGAATGGATCAATGATCTCACAAAGCATCTGTCAGGAAAGGGGCGTGGTTGAGGATATAATGCAATGAGAGGGATTAGAGCAGCCAATAGATGGGCTAATTGGATGGTGGCTTTGCCCTTGTGGGTATTTAATGAGCTGTCAGTCTTTTAACTGATTTACTTATATTTAGGAGATTTGGAAGTTGGTTTAATTTGTTAGATTTTTTTTTGACTCAGTCAGTTAAATGGAGTAACATATTACACTGTTTGCAGGAAACGTCATCACCGGGCTGAGAAGTGAGTAGAATATAACCAGATAGATAAAAAAACTATCCGTCTCATCTCATCTCATTTTCTTTTACTTTATTATTATTAGAAGCTAGCGTTCCCCATGCCCATTCAAGGGAGAACGTTTTGGGCGCTGGGCAGATACAACCAGGACAATACACACACACCCAGACACAAACACTATACAGGGACAATTTTGAGCATCCATGTTTTTGGACTGTGAGAGTAAACTGGAGAACCCGGAGAAAACCCACAAGGACACAGGGAGAACATGGAAACTTTCAAGGATTCATGAACAGGAACATGGAACATGCTAACCACTCCAAACATGTACATGATATCAGAGAAACAAACAGCCCTGTGGTAGATGTGTGGGGTAAAACCAGGTGATGGGAGAAAATGAACTTTAATTCACTTGTCATAGCAGCTATGGATCAGCCAAACGCAGTGGAACACCGCGGCCCGGCGCTCCTATACGCTGGTCACGTCCACATGCACTGGCAGGCAGTATGGGCCAATCAATGAACTTCTATAGGATGAAGGCCAATTAACTCGCTCGTGCCCAGCAGAGCAGAGACAAACAGAGCCAATTAGTTATAATCGTCCACACACACACACACACACACACACACACACACACACACACACACACACACACACACACACACACACAAACACCTATAGGTAACAAACGCTGACAGTCGCCCTGGGGACAGTGCAAATACCAGCCGCTTTTTAATGGTTAATTGGCAGTTTGCAGAGTGGAGGTCAAAGCGCAATGGAAACTAGGTGCTTAAACACATAAACAGTGAGGTGGATTCATTACAGTCCATTTAAAGCTGTACTCTCCTCCAGACTCGGCCCTTTCTCTCCCTCTCAATATCGATACTTTGCGCTTTGACCGGGATTTCCACCAGATTTGCTGTCTTGTCTCATTCCGGTGATGCAGGTCCATCCATGTCAGTCGTGCTGTATTATCTCCTCTCTCTCCTCTCAATGTTCCCTCTGAATGCCGTATTGTTGCTCATATCAGTGACACGCTGGTGTTGAGCTTACACTAGCACACTCCTCAATGTTATCTATCAAGGCCATTCAATGGCTGTGCTCGCCTCGGAATGTACAAGGTCAGGATTTAACAATCGGAATACAGACACTGTTGCACCAAGCTGGAACTGATGCTGCGAATCGTGGTCAATTAGTGGAAGACTTCATAAAGGAGGTTTACCACATGGGCAGGACGGCTAGTGTGTTTGTAAGATGGAAGTCCATCTGAGATCTCTCTCCCAAAGAGAAAGTCAGAAAACCATTTTGCACATTGTTCTTCTAATTTATTAACATTTATATACAATAACAGTCAAAAGGACCCGTCTCCTTTCTGCTCCACTATTTATCCATTGTCCAAGATGGACTTTGTAGTTCTACAATTCCATGTGTTTGTGGACTACAGTACATACTGTGTACGTCCCCTTTACTCTGTTCTAATGGTCAGGACCATAATAGTAGCACCACAGAGCAGGGATTATTTGGTTGGTGCATTATTCCTATCCCAGCAGTTTCACTGAGGTGGAGAAATGAAACTACAGCAGCACTGCTGCCCTAAAACCCCCTCACCACATCAGTGTCACTGCAGAACTGACAATAAACAATCCACCACCCAAATGATACCTGTTCTGTGATGCTACTGACCAAGAGAGAACAGCAAATAAAAAAAGCAAATAAATGCAGAACTGCATACTCAAATCTACTTAAGTGGAACTGACACTGACGATGCCAAGTTCCTATAGAGAACCTCATAATAGTCGCTCCGCCTTCAAGCACAAAGCGTGATGGAGGAACCTCAGCCACCAGAGGAGCTGGAACTACAGGGACTACAGGGATAGGGGCTCATTTTAAAATGAGGGGTATAGCTTTCAAACACGCATACCAGCAAAAGATTGCAGACCAGATTGTAAATGACGGCTTGATGATTGAGGGCTTGGGGTTTTTTAATGTTCATATCTGTCTTTTTAAGCACACGATCACACGAGCTCATTGGCATTTTCTGCAGGTAGCACAAATAAAAAAAAAAAGAGAACACACAAATGCACATGCAGAGGGTACTAAAGGACCAAGAGGAGGAGGAGCCATTTAAAAAGAGCCACTTTATATTGGAAGAGGAGCCTGTGCTCTTCTATCTTCCTGAAGGTCATGGCTACACGATATGCACATTCCACTCTGATTGAATGGACTGAAATGGCAAAATTAATTGTATGCACACAGGCTCTCAGTAGCCTCTCTGCTTTTATCTCTTTTGAGGCAAAGGATACTCATGATACTGGCCAGCTCTCTCCTCACTATTGGTCGCTCACTATCGCGGTACAAGATTCGATGTGAGGTAAGCGGGAGAGGAGAACGAGAGCGAGAGAGGGAAAGAGCTAGACTGACAAGATTGAAGACAGATAAATCGCTCTCTGAGAAGCAGAGGTAATATTTATTTATGCAGTTTGGAATCCTGCAGAACTGAAAACGCGTTCTGGCAAAGGAACATGAATAACGAAGACCAAGTTGAATGCTGGAGTGAGTTTATGTAGAGCTGTGCTCCGTGCGCAGTGGACTTGGACAGATCACATTATGTAAAGTGTCAAACTTACAGTCCGTCACACATATAAAGATAAAGAAAGAATACTCACAACAAAGCGTTGGTTAATAAAAACAGCAGACCGAGGTTAAACAGTGATCCAACCAGTGGTGTATATACATATATACATATATATATATATATATATATATATATATATATATATATATATATATATATATATATATATATATACATACATACATACATACATATACATACACACAGACACCATGTATGAATATCATTAGATTCAGTTCTGAAGGTTGAACACTGTTGTAGTACTGTGTGTGTGTGTGTGTGTGTGTGTGTGTGTGTGTGTGTGTGTGTGTGTGTGTGTGTGTGTGTGTGTGTGTGTGTGCTTGCACTGTGATGCATTCAGTACTGCAGTCACCTCACAGCCAGCAGGTCCTGAGATTGATTCCCGAGCAGACGTTCGGGGTCCTTGCTGTGTGGATTTATCTAGTTCTTCATGTGTCTGCAAGGGTTTCATTTGGCACTCCCAGAATTAAAAATAGTGAACTGCCTTTAGGTGTGAATGTGTTTAACGGAGGCTGCACTGAGTCTGATATCTGTTCAGCGTGCAAGAGAGGATTCTGCACTACTCATAACCCACAAAAACAAGTGTTAGCAGCTCACTAGTATTAATGTTGCTGGTATGAGGAGAACAGAGGTTTGTTATTCTTCTTTTCTTTACCATGCCGGATCTTGAACTGGGTTTATCTGGCTGCATGTCTTTGAGTGATTTGATTGACTGAACCTAAGTATAGCATGAAGCTACAGACGCACTCCAGCTGAATGCTCACTGCCTCGGTGACGCCGCGCTGGCTTTGAACTCTCACATTTGTACTGATAGGAGGGGAAGTGAGAGAGAACATTTATTTGTACATAAGTGAAAACATGACATGATTGTCACATGAAGTGTGACTGCACATTTCACTCAGGATCTGATGCTTTTTACTGCAGCATTTTGTGTCTCCATCAAGAGCAAAAATAAAACTGCTCTCTGCTTTTTAAAAATGTAATCACTGTACATCCACTGTACATAGTAACGCCAATACAGTGTAGAGAGTATTCACAACATGTACACGTTATACAGCTAAAAAACCTTTAGATGGTTCAAGTTTCCCAAAACACATCTGGTCCATGTTTTGGCACACACACAACTGGTGATCTATTTAAAGTATTTAAAGAGGATTTTTTTTTTCCTCAACATTTAACCCATCTGTGCAGTGGGTGTATATCTGCGGACCTGTACACAGCACCGGAAAGCAACTGGGCCGAACCGAGGACCTTCAGGTTACACGGCTGGTTCCTTAACAACAAGCCTACCAACAAGCCCACAGCACATGTTGACATCACATCAGGTAAGGCTTTTTTTTGGCTGATTCTTGGTGTTATTCATTTGGGTCCATGGCCCACATCTTGCAACCAGAAGGGGTTTGCCAAAGTTCTGTCAATCCACCTGGACAGTGTGCCAGATGAAAGTAGAGGATGTGGGCCAGAATAATTTAGCTATCTGGATATGAACCAAAATCTGTGAAGGAGGTTTTCAGCACCTTGTTGAGTTTGTGCCAAAATGTTTTAAGGCGACTAAAAAAAAAGAAAAGAAAAGAAAAAAACGCCTCTGAGAAAGCGACTTTGTAAAGAACCTTTTATAAACTTAGCATTAGGAAATTGCTTCGATGCCAGCAACTGAAAAATGAAAAAAGACAGCCGAATATAAGTGATATAACCTTAGACAGTACACACACACACACACACACACACACACACTGACACACACACACTTACTTGATTACTTTAAGGCAGGGATCCCAGATGGCGAGGCTTGAGAACATACAGTGTAATGACTTCCTACAAGACTTTTCATTTTCCAACAAGAACAATTTCTGCTTCTTTATTGAATTATGCTACTGTTTGCCTTCCTCTCCCTCCCACACACTTTTTTCTACCTATCCCGTCCTCCCTCCTCCCTTCTGCATCGTTCTCATTCACTCTCATTTTTATGAAGCTGTCTATTATAGAAACGCTTCCATGTCACCTGCCTCCCGCTTACCTTTTAACCTTGGGGTTCTCTAAACATAGCTGTCTCGTGAACATATGGTTAGATGGGATGTGCTGATTATTTGTGGTTTGAAGATGAAAATCAAAATTAATATTCCATGAGAACGCAGATTCAAAGACTGTGTACTGCACTGACTCCGCCGTTTGAAGTGGCTTTAAAACACCAAGTTCGTTAGACATCAAAGGACAGCGAGATGGAGAGCCCCTGCTGAATACGACGCAATTATGACACGTCCCCCCCCCCCCCAATGACTCACAGAGCATCAGTGAGAGATGGAAGGCGAGGATGGTTTAGATGCACAAACTGACTCACACAAGTTTACCCAACAACACGCGAGATCAGACCACACACTCTGTTTGAAATTCACGCCGTGTTTCTGGAACATGTGCTACGCTGGGGGAGAAGGAGGGGGGGGGTGGGTGCATTAAAGACGTACTGCATTCATTTGGGACATTTCAGGGAGATGTGGGATTCGGTCTCTGGACACAAAAAAAAGAGGTCTCAAGGTTAACAGAGAGGAGCTGAGCTTTTTAGCGACAAGATGCCTTCAATTTCTTTCTCCGTAACTCAGGTGTCCTTTCTGATCGATGTGGGGAAAAAAGGAAACCTTCAACCTATTAATCAGGCGGAATTTTAATCAGAGTGTGTGTGTGTGTGTGTGTGTGTGTGTGTGTGTGTGTGTGGACGTGCATGAATGTGTGCTTGCATGCATTTCTGTGTGTTATGGACGTGATGTGTGTGATAGCATGCATATGTGTATATGTACATGCATTTCTGAGTGTGTAAATGTGTATGTGTACATGCATACGTGTGTGTGTGTGTGTGTGTGTGTGTTGTGTGTGTGTGTGGGTAATGTTCCCTTCATACAGTGTATGCAATAAATCTAATCCTGTAATGCTGTTCCTCCTGATCAACCTGAATCATTATAAAGCACTTATAGAGCTCAGTGTGTGTATGTTAATTTGCATGCATGTCAGAATTAGCATGTTGCTACATGCTCACCGGCCACTTGATTAGATGCACCTCATTATTTTTACATCTAATGTTTATATGTAATATCTGCGATTACACACTGTGGTTCCTCTGTTTCACTGTGCACTGAATCACAACCAGAACCACATTTACATTTGTTGGCCAAGCATGCTGACATCCTAACATACTGAATCGGTTCCGGCTGGTCGTGGAACTAAAAAAAAACATTTGAAACACAATTCAAAGTCTATTTTCAGCACATTAATCCATCACCTCCCATCCATTTCATTCATTTGATTCTCCTCCATTATTTATTACTCTATGCATCGTGACATACTGCATATTTTTTTTTTGCCTTACTCATTTTATGGTTTTCTTTCTCACACACCACCTCCATTTCTTGCCTTTTCTTATGCACACTCTTTTCTTTTAGTCTCTTTTACGTCATTTTCCAGTCATTATCTCTTCCCATCACATTTTTTGTTAGTTTTGCTGTTGCTTTACCATCCTTCCCATCATTCTGGATCCTTGTCCCCTTTTTAGTCTAGTCTTTCCTCTTTCAATTTTTTTGCACTTATTTTATTTGGCAAGCTAATCTCCTCCAATCCCCTACTCTTAATTTGCACCCTCATTTCCATCATCTTGCCCCTTCAGCCAATCATTTTCCACCTTCTACCCCATCATGTCGCACTTGCCATCCTTTAAATCTTGTTAGTGGTTTATGACCATGCTCTTTGCATCTCCAGCACATGGTTCGCAGCAAAGAAGGATTTGTGTTTGTGTGTGGGGGTGTGTAAGAGAGAGAGAGAGGGAGAGAGAGAGAGAGAGAGAGAGAGAGAGAGAGAGAGAGAGAGGTGACTGAGTGAAAGAGTAAGAGAGAGAGAAGGACAGCATGAAAGGGGGAAAGAAATATTAGAGGGAGAGTGAGCATGGAGAGCAATAAATGTCATAGTGAGACTTCGCAGCATTAAATAAGCTGAATCTGTGTCTCGAATGACGCAGAGGTTTCATCCACCAATGACGTGTTAGCACCACATGCACTCACGCACACACACACACACTGCATTGAGGGTATTAACACAGTTTTATTAATTACATACAGACTTTAAAAAACATTAACCATAAATGCTAATAATAACTACAACCTTCTTCTTTTGCATAACCATAACAATAACCCTGCAATATGATTTAACGCTAAAACTAGATGATTTCCATTATGGGGACCAGCTTGTTGGCCCCACCAATATGTTTGCAAACAGATTTTGGTCTCTACAATGTTTATATAACTAAAAACAAAGCAAAAGCTAAAAGCGCTATATAAATAAAATGTATTATTATTATTATTATTAAAAGCGAGAGAGCAAGATCACGCTGTAGTTAAATCTCTCTTAAAACTTAATAAAACCTTAAAAAAAGATAACCACTTATCCTAAGTCTGTTTTAACTACCGCACTGATTATCACCTCAAAACTGCAAATAAGAAAACTCTACATAAAAGTCAGTAGATGTCCCACATAGATGTCCCGCCTTCACTGTTCATGACCTGTGTAGATGTTCATTCCAGCTGATTATGTATATTTATAATCTCACATATGCCGCTGTGATTTGTGCCATGGAAAATGTTTTTAAAGGGTCTCTTATTGGCCAAAGTGCTGTTTTCCAAAATGCAATGGAATGTGCACGGTGTTCTCAGTGTATAACAAATTTGAAAGATGATGGGTAACCTGTCAATCAGCATGACAACCCTGAGGCAGCGCTGCAGGCCACTGTGACCCATTGCTACTTGATGATACCTCGCCCATACCCCACCTACACCCACTGAGCTGTCACATTCTATTGAAGCATTCAGTGAATAACATGTCACCACCTGTACATCAGGTACACAAGCTCCCGGTTCCTGCTGCAACACTCACACCACGCACAACAGCTGACCCAGCTTTCAGATTTCACACAGGGTTTTCAGGTCAAGATGAAAATAATCCACAATCAGAAATCTGATTGCCGAATCACAACTGGATGGAATGATACTAAAACCAAGAACGTCAGAAATGCTGGAAATGTATCAAAAATATTCAATCAATGAGAAATATACCAAAATAATGACAATGTAACTCAAAAAATACTAATTAACACAATAAAATGCCAAACTAACACAATAAAATACTAAAATAATGCAAAAAAACCTAAATTAACACAAATAAAAAAAAAATCCACAAATAACACAATATTATGTTTATCAACGTCTGGCTATTTTTGGTGCCAGCAAATCCTGTTATTGCTCCTCCTTATGCCCCAGCATGTGACGCACATGTCCACACCCTTAAAACCAAATTTGGTGTTATCTTTACAAAACCATATTTTTCACACCGAGATAAAAAGTTGGACAAAAAGTCTAATCTGGACTGACTCCGTTTTTAAACTAAGCAGAAGCTAGCTAATTGAATACACCCTTACACCCACTGCTGCTCCCGGCACTGGCTGTCTGGATGTGGTGTGTGGTCTGTACTCACGTCAGCATGTAAAGATGCAGTACAAGACCTGAAACCACTTTCTGTACGCAGGTAGGCTTGACTATTTAAGTAATAAATACAGTGTGCGGCAACATTACACCACACGTGTGGGTTTAGATTTACTTTGTGAGCTGCAGTGTGCCGTTTCAGTTCGTCTTCCACAAACCTGACTGCTTACATCATGAACCAGAGTGAAAGCAGAAAATGGCTGCTGCTGGTCCACTATACTATAACTCAGAGCTAAGCGCTTTCCCACTGACACGCCTCTCCCCGTGCTCATCAATTACTACATAAAAGCCTTCTCCATGGCAAAATAAAATGGAGCTTTATTGCTACACAGCAGCACCAGGTAAGTACTGCATGGAAAGAGAGCAAGCCCTCCATCTCGGTAAAGCAATGCATCGATTGTATATTCTTTCAGTTCCTTTTTTTTTACAATTTTTTTTTCCGTTTTTGATCAAAGTGCCTCTACATGCAGAATAATTGGGGTCTAAACTCAGAGACGACTGTAATGGCATTCAGCGCAAGAGGGAACAAAACATCACCAACTTATTTTAATAACAGTCAACAAGGCCTGAGGGGAAAGCCGTACCCACACAAACATACGGTGGAATGACGCGTAATACGCTCCAACAGAATCCAGCACTTCATTCAATTGTCTGCTGTATTGGCACAAGGAGACAATTCATCAAGTGAGATTTGCTGTCATATATATTGCATGAACACATCAAAACATGGGTGCTGGGAACACAGCTTTGTACACAGAGTCTATATTAAGATCTGATGAAATGTAAAGAAATATTCCACCAAATCAAATCATCACGGTAACAGCATTTGGTTCATCCAGATTATTTCCCAATATTTGCATGCAATCATAATTTTACATTTCAGAGTCAAATCCCCAAATTAGTCTAATGTACACTACGACTCTAATTAACAAAGTCTGTTTGTGAGTGCAAACATATTAAAAATGTGCATGCTAATTTATTAACACGCTCAACACATTAATTCACACAAACATCAGCATCCCACAATTCTGCTAAAACACTACTAAAAATATTTTTATATACATACAGTACCAGTCAAAAGTTCATCTTTACAGTAAGTGGAAGTGATAATAATGGACAATAAGTAGAGCAAGAAGGACGTGTGTTCATACTTTCAATGAACACAAAACATATCTACAGTATGCATCAATATGTGCAGTGCTGCATTGATTAAAGCTTTATTTAATAATAGAAGTAAAATATTTTTACATAGTACCAGACACCACGTGCCTTTGGAATCTGGAATACTACAAATCTGTATTAACAAAGGCGATGTGTAGTCTTACACACACTGAGCAGTTTCCATCTGCTTCTTACTCAAAGTAAATTTGTCATTATATTAGAATGAAGTAATCATTCAGCATCACTTAAAGCCAAGTCAGATTTGCCCTCGCAAGTTGACAAGTTGCCAGCAGCACGATGCCACGTTATCACCCAGTAATTATCTGTAATGCCAGATGTCAAACAACCTACACTTCAGAAACTTCAGGAGCAATTCCAGCTCGTATTTCCATTTTCTCTCTCTCTCTCTCTCTCTCTCACACACTTTCTGTCTTTGCCATTAAAAAGTCAAAATACAATATTACTTTGAAGTGATTTTGTATAACCTAAATCAGCAAGATGACATGATATTTCGCTTTGCACGTACATTTGATTAGTTTTGTGAATGCACCATGTTTTAATGTAAAATATAGAAAAAAATATGACCCTTGTGGTTAATAATAAAAACAAACATTTTTCCTTTTTTAAATATATAATTCTCTTTTTTTTGAATGTCAGTAGATCACAGGCTTTACATTTAAATCATTAGTTTAGCAGAGCTGCTCAGAGTTCAGTTAGTTAAGGTCAGTATTTGTTGTGATGCCTGTTTAAACTTGAATGTCTGAGGATCTGCAAGGTTGCATTACATTTTACTACTTTCTTTTTTTATCCTTTCCCTTATTCAAGACCACCACAATTAACCAAACACTCCTCCAATGCAGTGAGCACTCGCTAACATTAGTATCATGTGGACTAGCAGGAGTGAATGTAGCCACACCATGCTAATCTGTTGAATGTTGTATTCCGGTTTAATGAGCGACAACAGCAGGCGTGAATGTCTTCATTTTCATTCCGGATTGGTTTTCATTTAATATCTTTCGCCTTAGTCCCCACGAAGCCACCTGAAGCTAAATTATGAATGGTGGAAGCACAATAGGATAGCGCTTCATTATTTTCGGCCCATGCTGCTCACACACACAGTCAAACACATTTGTGGTGATTATTTTAGAAGTGGCTATGGGTATACCTGCAATGTGTTTTGTTTTAGTGATAACAGGTTTTCTTCTCAGTAACGGCATGTGCTATGGCATGCTAGCTCTATTTAATAGCATGCTGTCAACGAGGCGATGTCTCTAGTTCAAAGTCGATCGATGGTCTGGGGAGCTTCTATGAATACTCAACCAACTGCAACACAGAACAAGAAAAGGCATCTCTGTTCTCATTTAAAGACTCAGCCAACCCACTTTTCTTTATTGATTCCATGTTCCACTATGTAGACACCCTTTTCTATAACTTGCACCCCTTTTTCTCCGACTGAAGTGGGGATCCCAAGTGTCCAAACACAAGACACTTGGTATAAGGTAAAGGATCCTGCAAGTTCTAAAAAGACTTTTCATAATTCAACAAACTAGAATTGTAGAGTAGCAATGTGCACGTGAAAGCAGCCAGCCCACCGTCTCTGACTAATATTTGGTTCAGAGACTTGTACACTTTCTGTTCAACATGATGACAAAATTGTGTAACAGTAAGTTCAAGTTCAAGTTATTTATTTATATAGCGCTTTTTACAACAGTACATTGTCACAAAGCAGCTTCACAGAATGAAAATCCTTTAAACCCCCAAAGAGCAAGCCGAAGCAACAGTGGCAAGAAAAAACTCCCTTTTATGTTGTTATTTAAGGAAGAAACCTTGGGAGGACCAAGACTCAGTGGGGGACTCATCCTACCTCAGTGGCCAGGCAGTACCAGTAAAATGTTTGGACACACCTCCATTGTACTCCACTTATTGTCCATGTCATCTGTTTGTGGGCTACTGTGTTCATCCCCTTTACTCTGTTCTCTAATGGTACGGACCTCAACAGTAGCACCACAAAGCAGGGATTGGTCGGTGCATTATTCCTATCCCAGCAGTGTCACTGAGGTGTTTAAATGAAACTACAGCAGCACTGCTGCACTAAAACCCCCTCACTGCATCAGTGCCACTGCAGAACTGACAAACAATCCACCACCCAAATCATACCTGTCCTGTGATGGATCTGACCAATGGAGAACAGAGAACCAACAGGGGACTAACAAAAACAACAAAGCAGATAGACTACAGTCTGCAATTGTAAAACTATCTATATGGTAAATGGAGGAAATATACAATGGTCCAAGAAGGGGAACTTTTGACCGGATACTGAGCACTGATCTGTAAAAGCAAACAATTCGGTGGCATTGATATGACGCTTAAACATTGATGCAAGCTGCCATTTTGTGAATTGACATCTGACAAAAAAGCAACTTTAAAATATTAACAGTGGCGTGAGTAAATATGTCTTGTAATAGAAATCTGAACAACCATCGATGCAATATCTGGCCACCCGTTGCCAAATGACCGACAGCCAAAAAAACCACCCTGTGCCTGCAACACAAAATTCTGAATCTCTTTTCCAATAAGCATTTCTAGGCATATGATTCATGTCTTCAAAGTGTTTGCCAGTTGCAATTACAAAGCCCATATGTTTCATTTCCCACAGCAAAGCATCTTCAGGCTGCCGGCTTTCCAGCCACTGTTCGGGGTGGGAGTGTACAGACCAGCTCATTTACACATTCCATGGATGTAATCAGTAGTCATACAAAATAGACCTGCTATGGGTAATTTGCTTTCTGATCGCTGTCACGCTTTGAAACACATTTTACCCTGAGTTCTCTTGACAGCTCCTAGGCAGCAGAACCCCTTAAAAACGCTCTCTGGAGATGCATTCAAGCAGCATGTGGGGAAAATCAATAGCAGGTTATCCAGGCTTATACGTATGACTAACATTCACATAGTGACCTTTCTTTAATAAGCAGAGACCTGCGTGCCAGTCAATGGGCATTGGTTCTGCGCCTAAAACAAGCACTCGGAACAGAACAACTCACTGAATTTATTGACAACATGGAAAGTTAAATGTTACATGATGGGCCAAAATCAATGCCGCACTGATTTAGTTTTGGTCCTCGTTTAAAGCATACAGCAAAGATCTTACAGAGCAGGAATCAGGCAGCGGCTATAACAAAGACACCGAAATGTCAAAATAGCAGTTAGCGATGAACAATTCGCTCTCTTATAACCTGTATTTTATGTTAAGCAGTTTCAAAAATGTCCTAAAAGGCCTGAAAATAAAGGCTGCTTTTTGATCTAGCCTTTGACTGAGCTCCTCAGGCGGCGTAACTCCAGTGACAACTCTCAAAGACTCCCATTACAAGGGGAGTGACCTTTGGAGGACGATGTCGCGCTAAGCTACAAGGTTAGCATAATGATGATGACTCTTCTAGTTTTTGCCATTAGTGCCGACTGCTTAAGCATTCTGAGCGCGTCGTGCAGATACATCACTGTGGGTCAGAAAGTCGAATAGAAGCAGAAAGAGCTGGAGAACGCAGTCAAAATAAGGTGAAACCACAGGGCAAATGGAATTTAAGGACATAAAATAGGAAGTGAGTCGCTCCTAAATACTCTGCCATGCTGCAGGAGCAAACTCCTGATAGTCAAAAAGAACAGCACATTCCTATATCCAGCAGTGTCATTGAGGTGTTTTAATGACCTAACAGGACAGTTACATAAATGGAGCCACATTATTCAGACTTTATTTCATTTACAGGCGGCACGGTGGCTTAGTGGATAGCATGTTCGCCTCTCAGCACTAGAGATTCCCAGTTCGAATCCCCATCTGGGTGGAGTTTCCATGTTCTCCCCGTGTCCGCGTGGGTTTCCTCCGGGTTCTCCGGTTTCCTCCCACAGTCCAAAAACTTGGATCAAGTCAATTGAGTTCTCCAAATTGCCCCATATAGTAGAGAGTGTTTGTGTGCGTGTCTGTGTGAGTGAGTGTGTACTCAGCGATAGATTGGCACTCTGTCCTGGGTGTATCTGCCCTGCGTCCGAAACGTTCTCCCCTGGATGGCATGGGGAACCGCCCCGTGACCCTAATATAAGATAAAGCGGAAGATAATGGATGGATGGATTTCATTTACATTTTGTAATGTGGCCTCCTTAAAGTGAGGTACCCAACTGTCTACAATATAGAAAATGAAAGTTACTCGAACTACTGCTCCCAAAAACCAACACAAGGTATCGTCCCCCCACATCCAAGCTATGGGCACCAGGGTTTTGTTTGTCATTTTCATTTGACTTTTGCACTTACTGCTTCAAGGCTAAACTGTTGTTGCTGCATCTACCATAATGCAGTGATAACTAAGCCTTGACAAATATAACCAGTTGCTCAAGATCCATTAGTCGTCCTGTCCAACCTCTGCTCACATAAGTATGTGTGGTCATCAGTATTGCTGGCATTTGACCAAATTTCTTAATTAATACCATTATGCGAGCCTTTGTTTCTAGCACAATAACATCTTTAAATTATTATGTAATGACTGGTTGAGGGAGTTTAAATGAAAGCCATGTTCTCATTATAATAGCCTGAGGGTATTACGGAGAAACAATGAACAATATGAGCGGAGAGGAGAAAGGACACGCTTTGACCTTCCACATATGCAAGAGACAGAAAGAGGGGACGTGATTTATGGCCTGATGATCATTGTGGTAGTAAATAGTAATAAGAAGCTAAAGCAAAGAAGTGATTAAATACAGGAAAGCAATATAATAAAGAAATCGAACGGACAGGAAGAAAAAGGCCTAAAAGTAAATAAATGATTGCATTTCTTCTGAACTATCTTTCTAAAGATATCAAAAAAAGTTTATTAATTTGGAGAACATGAACATGGTGTTAGTATGATTTCCTTGACCCTCAGATTTACACCAAAGAAATTGTAATTATATTAAAGAAAATGAAAATATTTAAAATACATATTTTTTGATCTTGGTTAATATTTTTTTAATCTGCTTAATTAATTCATTCATTATCTCCCGCTTTATCCTCTATTAGGGTCGCGGTGGGGTTCCCCATGCCCATCCAGGGGAGAACGTCTCGGGCGCTGGGCAGATAGACCCAGGACAGGGCGCCAATCCATCGCTGGGTACACACTCACTCACACAGACACACTCTATATGGGGCAATTTGGAGAATAAAATTTACTTGGTCCATGTTTTTGGACTGTGGGAGGAAACCGGAGAACCCGGAGGAAACCCACGCAGACACGGGGAGAACATGGAAACTCCACCCAGATGGGGATTCGAACCGGGAATCCCTAGCGCTGAGAGGCGAACGTGCTAACCACTAAGCCACCGTGCCGCCACAATCTGCTTAATAATAATAATAATAATAATAATAATAATAATAATAATAACACCCGGACTACTTCCTGATGTCTTAAAATCCAGGGCATTTCTGGGGCAGCAGTGTGGCATAGAGGTTAGTTTTTCCACATTAAAGCAATAAACTGGGGCAAATAAAGATCCATTTCAGTGTACGGACACATGTCCTCCTCATACCTGTGTGGGTTTTCTCCAGGGGTTTCTCCCATATTGCAAAGACATGTAGGAGACCCCTGTGTCTGGATCATGTTTAACTTTTCCTGCCTTTTCCTGAAACAGACAATAAAGCTGTCCAGACTCATTGACGTCTAAACTAAAACTAAATAAGCCTATGGCACTTCTACTCTATAGTGTCAGTTACAAAGAACTAAAAGGCTTTCTAGTCATTTCATTGAGTCTAGTAGCTCATCACAGGCAAAAGTGCTGACAACGGGGTCGGAATTAACTCATCATCCCTGTCCCCTGAGTGCCATGTTCATAATCCCCTCTGTCCTGATGCCTGTACCTGCCATCATCCCATCTCCCGAGCTGCGGGGCATCCATATTAGCGAATTACACTGTTACCCCAGCCGAGAGAGCCTCTTTCAAGTTCTCCACCATGCACGTGCACCTCCACCAGCCCCACAACGACCTGTCATTTCTTCAGCCACATTTATCAGTGCGGAGGAAACCATGACAACCAAACTACACTTAATAAATAGGTTAATGTTTTGCTTTCTAGTTTTCAGGTTATTACTCACGTCCTAACAGCATCATTGTACAATGCCACCATGTCAACATCTGATCCAATAAACAAGGTTCTCAGTTCTCTATTGGTCAGGAGCATCACAGAACAGGTATCATTTGGGTGGTGGATTGTTTAATGTCAGTTCTGCAGTGACACTGATGCAGTGAGGGGCTTTTAGTGTTTCATTTAAACACCTCAGTGACACTGCTGGGATAGGAATAATGCACCTTCTCTGTGGTGAACAGAGAAAATAGAGTATACAGACACAATCTGTATTTTGTGTTCTGAACTACAAAGTCTAAACCTATGCGGATATGAGGAGAACATGGAAACTCCACCCAGATTGGGATTTGAACCTGGATCCCCAGTGCTGCGAGGTGAACGTGCTAACCACTAAGCCATCATGCCGCCCGGGGCAATTTAGTATTATCAGCATGTATTTTTTTCCTCTAATGGTTATTATGATGTAAGATTCAGTTCAATACAATAAGAATGCATTCAGCATGTAAGCCATGAGTTAAATCTCTGGTTCAAAAAGATGAGACGGATGAATAAAAGATGGCTACAATGTCTAACAGGGGACCAGACCAGTGTCTTACTGCCGTCTTCTTCCACTGCAACACTCTGAGCAGTACAATCAAACAGCAACATTCATGTCTGGCTTCACTACAGGGGACTGAAGAGGCAGAACTAAGTGTAGGGTTTGCTCAGAAAAGGGCTCTGCATAGCCCAGGGTAATTCCACTTCTTGAAGCCAATTTGGGGATCGGTTCGAAATCAATTTGAGTCAAAATTTCGAGGAGATGAGAGAGCAGGTGGCTTATGAAATGCTACATGATGGAAACAACAGCACGAGGGCCTGAGGGAGCTGCTTTACAGATTGATTTGGAAAAGCCGTTGAAGAGTTGTTAAATACAGGACATGACATGAACTCGCACTAAATAAACTCCGTGGCTCGTTTGCATGAAGCGGACGAGTTTGAAAAAAAAAGAGGCCAAGAAAGTTAAAAGAAAAAAAAAAACGTAGGAAACGTTCACCTTTAGTGTCTTAAGAAGGACAGATGGCACCAGATGGGGTGATGAATGAGTCAGCAGGGTCTGTGTACTTGTGTTTGTGCACGTGTGTATGTGTGTGAGTGCTTTGACCCTATCCCATCATGTCTTGTCTCCTAAGGTCAGTCTCCCAACCAAATGTACTAAAACGGCTGCAGGCCTCTGGCACCAAAGTCCTACTATTTATCTGACTTACACTCCATCAGAGGAGTCCCCGGGGGGCAGTCTCAGAATGAGAGGGTCACAGCTCATCATTCCGTCTCTGAGTGTAGAGCAAGTAGAAAAAGAACCCTAGACTCATGATAGACTGTAAAGTGGAGACTTATCTCATCTGAAGCTGTTAACAGGAGCTACAAGTTTCATGTATCTTTCTAAATCACGCTCATGATCCACAGTAATATGTTAAAGTACCTGAAGTATGGTCCTTAAATTAAATTGGCTGGGCCTTTTGTCCACCCCTGACATTATTGACAATTTAACTGGAGGGCTGTTACACCTCTTTGTGGTGATTTATTCCAAACAATGCACACCTGCATGTAACTTACTGCTTTAATAAAGCATTCCTATCCTAATTTGGGGTGCCCAACCTGAGGTCTATCCCAGGGCAGAAGGGCACATATTTACAACTTGGGGAGGTTTAATATCTCCCATTTCACCTAACCAAAAAAAACAGAGGATTCATGAAACACCCACACATAGACTGGAAGAACATACCAACTCCACATAGTGAAGACATAATGCAGTGGTTGTGAGAATCAGAATACTTTATTTTACATATTCATATTTAATTAGGAGTTACACCGAGGAACATTATATGTGACCCACGCTGTCCACAATGTCCATATCTTTAATTCTCTTGATATTTTAAATGTCTCAGGGAGATGAGTTGCGGTTAATGTACACAGCATTTGATTGGATAGTGCTGAATCAACCGTGCTGATTCTTCATTCATCAATTTCTTGATGAACTTTATGAATTTGGATGATGTTGACCCATCACTTTTCCTGTTTACAGTTGTAAAGCGGCACGAAATGAAGCGGTCGCATAAATGTTGGCTTTGGCCACTGTAACCACGGTGACCTTCTCTACAGCAGGCTGAATTAATATGATTACAATAGTCCGTTCACTTCCTGTAGGTCCATAAAGACGTAGGCAGAGAGAACGCGAAAGGAGGAGGGAGAGAGAGAGAGAGCGAGAGAGAGAGCGAGAGAGAGAGAGCGAGAGAGAGAGATTGATTATTACTGTTAGCTGTTTCTTCCCCTCTGTGTCCTTTCTCTCTGCTACAAACCACAGGAGTCTTCCATCCAAAGCACATCAGTCAAGCAGTAGTGCAGCACTGCCAACCCGGCAGTCAAGCTCTCCCTCCCTCCTTCCCTCCCTCTGTCTCGCTCTCGCCCTCTCTCGCCATCTCACTTTCACACACACACACACACACACACGCACATATGCACACACACACACACACACACAGATTCGACATGCTGACTGGCAGATGATGAATGAATTGGAGATTCACTCCTCTCTCTTCCACCTTCACAATTAATTAGGCTCACCGACTCTACTGCCAAGTGCCTCTCCCTGGCACGCAGACGTATGCGCCGGCACGCACACATGCACACAGTCGTCAACATGTTAAAAAAACACAATCCTTCCTTTTTTTTTGTGTTTTCCATTCGACAGAACGGGAAAACATTTACATATGTTGGTTTGGCATTCAAGACGCGAGGCAGTCCGAACCCCGGACAGTGAGGGGTTTAAAGGCCTTCCTCGAGCGGCCGAGCTGCAGCTCTTTAGAACGGCACTTATGGCTGAGGGATGCACGTTTCTACTGGTTCTTCATCTTCATTGTATCTGTCATGTGAAAGTAAAAGACCCACAGCTGGGCTGCTTTAACGCTTGCCGAAGAATTGATGTTGGCGAGCCGCCGGTGCTCTGTAAACGAAGCTTAACTGACCCTGAGCGTCGTACGGCACTCACAGCACAAACGGCTTCGAATAAGAAAACCTAAATTTATAACAAAATTCTAACGTGCAGCTTTACAAAGAAAGTCCACACGTGCATCGCTGGTATGCCATCAAAATGAATCCATAATTAATAATGACATTTAATTGAGAAATATGTCATTAATATTGAGAGTTCTGAAATCAGCTTCGTAAACAGAATATTTCAGTTTTTATTTGTCCTAAAGAATCCTTTTTGTCACACGTTTTATCACGACTGGGAGAGGCACGACTGAGAAAAGACGCAATGAAAAGGAAAACAGATTCGTCAAAAATATTAAACTCAAAATAGACAAATAAAGACAGAAATCTTCAGAACTTTCAACACATGAGGCGATCCGGCTGTCGGTATCAAGCCAAAGTGGCAGTGGCAAGAAAAAACCTCCCTGTTAAGTTGTTGTTTTTTAAGGTAGAAACCGTGTAAGCACCAAGGCTCAGTGGGGGACTCAGCTTTGAGATGCCGGGCAGCATTGTACAGCGATCAGGTGACCATTTTCAAAATTAGATCTCTCAAAAATTCATCTCATCTCACTGTGAAGCGTTCCAGATCTCCTTCTCATCACTTTGTTTTTTGTCCCGCTTTGTGGTTCCACTGTTTGCAATGCTGTGAGCTTAATGAAGGATTGCAGTGGTGCCGCTGCTCTAATCAAGGCAACAATTACTGCGCACATGTTCCCTTAGCAGGGTAAACACAATTACAGCTATCTGATTAGCCTGCCACCAAACAAACCAATCTCACTCTCTCTCTCTCTCTCTCTCTCTCTCTTGCTCTTGCGCTCTCTCTAACACACACACACACACACACACACACACCTGATTTCATGGAATGGATACACTGGCCCCAGATACATAATTTCCTTGTAAATCAGAAAGCCATTTCCCTGTAAAATGATTAAGGATGACAGGAGCCACATATCTCCTTCTCCTCTCTATGGCAACTCCAGAGCGGGACAGCTGGGTGAACAGCAGATCGATGGCTTGACTGATGATGCCATTGATTTCAAAAGTGATGCAGATTGCAGGTAGTCTGCTTAATTCCAAGCTCTATGTGTTACTTATGACTTAATAAAGTATTTTTACCAAGTACCGGACAGAACCGTGTAGTGTTCATGGTCAGAACACCACCTGATCGTCAGCGGTGGGGATGTGACACCGTGTCAGAGGTTTGACTATTAGTCAAATAAACCAATATCAAATATCAAATATACTGTGACCTGCAAACACCCCTTCCCCCAACCAAATGCAAGCAGCATCACAAATGTAAAATGGATTTAAAATGAACTAGGCAAATGCCAGAGATGGAAGCAGATAGTTCTATATACTGTATAAGGCTATTTATTATTGGTTCATAGTTGAAGAGGGAATAGGGGATTTTAACCAGGGCCTTATTTATTTGTCTAAAAATCTTTTATTAGAGACAGAAGCAATCGAAATCGATCCAGGGCTAAATTAACAGCTAAAAAACAACAACCTGCAAACCAGCTTTATAATCTAATAACATGTATCCATGTATGTCTGAATGTCTCTTGTGTCTGACATGAAAAAATCTATAGTTAATAACTGTAAAGACACCGTAGAATACGATGGTCTCTGCAGTCAGACACTTCTTGTCTCATGACTAGCATATAAAAAGAATTTTTTTGAGAAACCTATTAATTAATCTATATCTCCCACTGAGCCTGACCACCACAGAGCAGATATTATTTGGTTGGTGCATTATTCCTATCCCAGCAGTATCACTGAGGTGGAGAAATGAAACTAATCATCACTGCTGCTATAAAAAAAAACCCTCATCACATCAGTGTCACTGCAGAACTGACAAACAATCCACCACCCAAATGATACCTGTTCTGTGATGCTCCTGCGAACAGAGAACCAGTGGACCAACAAACACAACAAAACAGATGGACTACAGTCTGCAAGCAAAAAAATGTGTCTCCAAACTTTTGACCCACACAGGGAGAACATGCAAAACTCGACCCAGATTGGGATTCGAACCTGGATCCCCAGAGCTGAGAGCTGAACATGATATATATGTATATATATATATATATATATATATATATATATATATATATATATATATATATAATAAGCAAAGGCTGCAGATATATGAAGTTGTAATAAAGAAGGTAAGAAGCCTGACAGCATGATCATTTGTGACGGATACCATTTACAAGCTCACCACCACGTAATGAGACATCAGTGATGCAAATGTTGCAGGACTGTTTGATCCATGCACTTAATCTCGGCACACTACATATTCAGACCAACGGTTACTATGGAAACGTCAAGCCGTCGGCATGGAAGAAATAAACGACATGTCAGATGTGACATTATCGGGCTGAGAAAAACCTGGCCCAGAGGAACTAGCCACTCAAAACGTAACACATACACCTACACATAAAACCCAACACAATGCGCTGCGCTTTATTCTGTTCTACAGGCTCCCCTGAGTGCAACCGTCTCCCTGTGTGGAGAAGTCCACAAGTTATAATTTAGCTCCCACACATGTCCCTTGTGATAAACTGTAGTTGGATTCGAAAGCACTTGTGTCACAAACAATGCAGCTTCACTGCAACAGAAGTTCAAAAAGAAAGCAATTATTTATTTGCCTTTATTTCATGCTGAAAATAATTGATATACTTAATAAAAATGAATGAATTAACAATGTGGGCGACACGGTGGCAGAGTGGTTAGCACATTCGTCTCTGAGCATGGAGTTTCTATGTTCTCCCCGTGTCCGCATGAGTTTCCACCAGTCCTTCGGTTTCCTCCTCTTCCTTCTAAGTGGCTTAGACCTCATGTAAAGAAAATTCCCGTACATGTTCGCCTTTCAGGCAGAAAGAAATCCTGAATAAATGTGAATGTTCATTTGAAATCAATTAGAAAGAGCTGTTTTTAGGGTTGGAGACAGGAGGTGGAAGCCACTGTGCTGACACCCACTGAGTGGCAGTGTTACAGAGTTCAGCTTGAATGCTGTGAAAACCAAAAAAGACATCTAAAACAGGAAAGCGCAGTTGTCAGATTAATTGTACAAATAGATTCAGCAAGAAATCTTTCCACAGGCTGCCAGAAAGCAAAGACAAAAAGAAGCAACTGGAAATCTGCAATGCGCAGAACCAGATCCAAGGGGAACCTCACAATAAAAGGAACTTAACTGAATGGAGTGAAATGCAGATTACAATAAGTAAGCGACGTTTCGTCCAGAAAACACATGATTCTCCCGCACTCACGCTCAGACAGGCGGTTTTTTCACATTTCAAACAGCAAGACACACACAACAGCGGCAGTCAAATGGACGCGGAGCAACGGGGGGCCCATTAAGGGTACTAAGTGGACGGAATCAACAGCAATACAAACAGCCCACACTGTTGCTGATGATGGTGCAGAGGACGACAACCCCTCAACAGACCCCTTTACCTTACAATCAAGACACAAACTTGTATTTAAAATATATTTTTTTAATTCTCACATTGGCCCGGGGTGGCCTCTCTGTAATGAAGGCCTGAGGCAGCTTCACCGTTACGTTTTAAACTGTAAAACTCTGAAATAATGACAGCTCAAAAGCACTTTAAGGTACAGGCGGATATTTCTTGCTTCCTGCAGCGCCGGTAAAAACGAGGGTAATCTGTGTGGTCCCAGTGACTTCTCCGTACAGAAGGGTGGGCATGTTCTATAAAGATATCTCTGTGTGGGTTCCAATCTCTGTCATGTTGCACAGGCTGATCCAAACTCATCCAAAAGACGCCAGTACCAGTACAGACTAATGAGATTTTCGATTTTACACCCTGAGCATGGTGCGTCACGATGCTCAGTGCTATTTAACATCACGCCAACAATCATTTTCACACCTTCCGCCTGCAACGTTGAAGTCGCAACAGAGGTGCGTTCAGGTCAATTTCCTGCTCAGGGACCCACATTGGGATTTGAACCCACAACCTTCAGATTTATAGCCCAACATCCACTTCTCTATTGGTCAGAACCCTCAGAGAACCACCACACATCCAGATTCCTAATCAGCTTCGAGATCCTCAATGCCTAATCAACTTAACAATCATTAGGTTTACATTCAAGCTTCAAGGCTTTGTTCAGTGGATCATCAGTGGCAACGTGGTTCTCCAGTATCCCACTCACCTCAGCAGCTCTACTTATAGATTAGGTTTAAATACTTTATGTATAAATAGTAACAGCAGTTGAGTATTGTGTCCCATATGAATGACTACCAGAGCAACGTGATAATCCAGAGGTGCTGCATTTACACCAAAACTAATGAGATTATTCTGCCAGGTGTATAGATTAGAATTAACTCCTGTTACTCCCTCACATATCGGCCATCCCCTTATTCTGAAATGTACCAAGTACTGTGTGGTAATTTCATTTTGCTGCACTTTAGATTTTCCTTAGGAGACAAGACTCAGTGAGGCTGATCTAATTACACAGGAGCAATATATAGGGAGGTCAGCTTAAACCCACAGCTCAAGCCTTGACCCTTTCAAACTCACTCTAAGCGAACATCGTCTAATTACTTTAGACAGCTTACAGTTTGTTACCACTAACACTATGGCGTCGTGTAAACCAGAGGTCGGGAACCTTCATAGCTTGAGTGAGCTAGAATCATACATCCATCCATCCATTATCTTCCGCTTTATCCTATATTAGGGTCGCAGTGGGGTTCCCTATGCCCATCCAGGGGAGAACGTCTCGGGCGCCAGGCAGATACACCCAGGACAGAGCGCCAATCTATCGTTGGGCATACACTCACTCACACAGACACACACACTCGATATGGGGCAATTTGGAGAACTCAATTGACTTGATCCATGTTTTTGGACTGTGGGAGGAAACCGGAGAACCCAGAGGAAACCCACGCGGACATGGGGAGAACATGGAAACTCCACCCAGATGGGGATTCGAACCGGGAATCTCTAGTGCTGAGAGGCGAACGTGCTAACCACTATGCCACCGTGCCGCCCCATAATCATACATAATACTGTAAAGTGGCATCGGTGGCGAAAGGGATTTTGCTTCTGCGCACACAGAATGAACTGCCTTCATAACACAAACCTGACAGTTTGCTGATCACACGTGAATCATGCCATGCTCATGATGATAAGAATAATGTATGTTTATATGATTTTCTTCATTAACATACGTCCTCAAAACAGCGATGTCTTCCAGCAAAACAACACAGAGAGAGGGAGTCACACAGATTCATCATCCTCAATCGTTCCACTGCGCATTGTTTGCTCAGCCATCTCGGCGGGCTGCGCTGAAATGCGGTGTGATTATTCCTGATCATCAGATGCAGATATCAGCTGTAAATATTCATTTAATTACAACTGGAGGGGGAGCAATGGGGGTGGGGGTAGTTGGTAGATGAGAAAAATGAGGCTGGAAGCTCACAGCAGGTTACTGCTTAACTTCCAACAACACTGACTAAGAAATGCACCGCAGACCATGTATCATAGACACTGTTCTATTTCAGTCATAGTTGTAGATCTTTTGTGTAAAGGCCTGAAAAGCCATTCAATCAAAAAGTACTATACAAAGAACACCATGGCCCGAGATGTTAGGATACGACTGATGTTTCATTCGGTCTGGTTGCCCCACATGCATTAAATCAAGCGCATAGTGAAGGATTTTGAAGGACTGCATGGTGAACATGGAAACAGTTTAGGAAAAGGTTGTTCCCTGTTCCTGTATGATTGTACCCCAGTGCACTGGAAGAGCGGGTAGGGCTCAGTGTGATGGACCAATGAGACCACTCTCCATCTTTCGGCTTCAATTTGGTCTGCCCACAGGTCCCTGACATCTGCTCCCCAGCGTATAGCCACCTGTCCTTCCTGTTCCTTGGGTCATCTTCGGATGCTCATGCAGAGGCAGCAGGTGCCCAGCACTCTGGGAGGTCTATGTCTACATACGTTCCCCATCTCCTACCACACCACTCTGACTGCTGGCATTCTGCTTGCTTTGCTCACTGTATGATGAGGTATACAGATACTCTCTCCACCATGTACGTCTCGCCCCAGCTCTAAAAGTCTGCACATCGACCATCAGTGGACCCACAAACAGTTTAATTACTGCCTATTGCCCTCTGTTTCGTTGCCCATACCTCTACACCCCTGCCCCAGAATGCTAAACTTCATTCTAAATGCTAAGTAGTGAAAGCATTGACTAACAACGATCAGCCTTTAAGACACTAATAGAATGCTTTATGTGTAAGTATGATGTCATCAATAAAATCAAAAAACAACACAACGATCCAGCAAAACCAACATGACCCCTGAATAAACACCTCGATGTGTGTGGGGTTTATCCCAGCTGTTTATATCAATCTGCTCTTGGGTTCCCATTGAATAAATGAAGCACTGAGAATGAAAGACCAAGAGAATAATAGTCACTGATCCGGAATTACACCCCCCCCCCCCCGTTCTTTTTGTTTCTAATTACAGCACACCGAAGGCCATCGCTTAAAGAAGGTCAAACTGGACAATCTGTGACAATTAAAATAAACGCCAAGGTCATGGAACGAGATTTGGCAACATAAAATTAAATTGTTTCCTGTGCTCCTTGGCCCTGGTGTGTAATCAAAGAGCTGACGGCACATAAATTAAATGGCATTTTAATTAGGAAGATGCATTGTGGGCAGGAGTGACCCCGGTGGCATACATGCTGTTTGGCTCAATTACAGATGACTAGTTTAGGAGAGAAACAAAACAGTGGGGTACCTCGATCCATGCCGTCGGCACAAAATTAAATGGTACATTAGGCTAACAGGGACATATACAAAGATTTATCATTTAGCAAAGCAAATACAAGTTGGTTAATTGAGTTTCTCCAGTGTACCGGACTTTAGACTTTGAGTTAAAACTAGAGCTCCAGCAGAGAATTGACCATGGGGACAAATCACAAACTCAACCCAGGACCGCGCTGATGTGAAACAACTGCTCCACCAACGAAATATTTCCATTTATGGTACATGATTTTTAAAAAATGTATTGTATATTACGCATTGATATGAATGTGAAGCTCTCAGAGGTGTGTATTATCATCAATAACGCTGGACCAATCGCTCGGCCAATCAGATTTAAGAACTGGAACCACCCGTTTTATAATACAGAATAAGAACACATCCCTAACCTTTTGGAGATATGTCTCCCTAATGCACCACAGTTAACAGCAATTACTCAATACTGTATGAGTGTGTGGGCGGCACGGTGGCTTAGTGGTTAGCATGTTCTCCTCTAAGCACTAGGGATTCCTGGTTCGAATCCCCATCTGGGTGGAGTTTCCATGTTCTCCCCATGTCCGCGTGGGTTTCCTCCGGGTTCTCCGGTTTCCTCCCACAGTCCAAAAACATGGATCAAGTCAATTGAGTTCTCCAAATTTCCCCATGTAGTGTGTTTGTGTGCGTGTCTGTGTGTGTGAGTGTGTGCCCAGCAATAGATTGGCATCCTGTCCTGGGTGTATCTGTCCAGCGCCTGAAACGTTCTCCCCTGGATGGGCATGGAGAACCCAACCGCGACCCTAATATAGGATAAAGCGGAAGATAATGAATGAATGTATGAGTGTGCAAATTTATAGAAACTGACATTTAAACATATAAAAGAGTTAACAAGTCAATGTTTGCAGCTGTGCAGTAAAACATCTTTAAACATCATTAATAATAATAAAACCTTGAGTACTAGTTACCCCACACTACAGGAACAACTGGTGGAATAGATCCGCTCCACTGCCTTTATCACTTTCACAGTGTGTAGCCTCTACCTGGTCAGCACTGTGCTGCAGTCACATTTCAGTGGGGCAGGAGGCATGGCAGCTTTTTATTAGGTTCTATTTATTAGTCATGCTGCATCTGCGAGCATCCCTAGCTGCTTTCGCCTCCTTTACATTCCAGTGTGCATCAATGACATTCATATTCATTGTACCAGGCCCCGGGAGCTCGCTCACTATGTGACTGTGTGTGATCCTTTCTTCTTATTATGCCCCTTCCACAAACCTCAGGGATCTGGGCACACATAAAATGCTCATTCATTATACCTCAATTAATTTCGCGGCATGTTTGAAAGCCATCCCACGTGTGTGCATCCGTCTCACCCTCATGTGCATGTGTTTGCAGGCTGCGTGTCAGCTGTGCCAGTGGCCAGATGGCTGACAATGTGAGGCTCAGATTTGCACGGCAGTCCGGGTACTTCAGAGATAAGGACTCAGCAAATACTCAAAGTGGATATATGTGGCTAGTGCAGCAAATCAAAGGTGTATTTTAACCAGAACAACCCCAGGGGTCCCATCAGATAATTACTACCATGCATGCAACATGCAAAATCTACCTTTTTCAACCTCAGCCCAACCCTAATCAGGGTAGCGTGGAAACCGATTATGAGTGAATTCTCATTTTAAAGAACTGTAATTCCAGTGAGGATCACTGGTAGAGGCTTATTAATTGCATGGCAGTGGGAGCGACGAGGATGATGAAGTGCAGCTGACATAAAAGCATCAAGACCACCGTCATTAGCGGCAATAAGGTGACTTTGCTGTTAGAGCTAAAAGGTTGAGACAGGTTGCGTTATTATGGTTTCCATGGGAATAGAGGCAGCTGTTACAACAATTTGGTTCAGTCAGGGTTGGATTTCCTGAGAATAGTGATGCGGGTCAAAGTCATTAGCAACAACCGTTGCTGTCAAAGATGATCGATGTTTCTTTAGAGACAAATGCTGGGCAAATGAGTAAATACAGTACGAACCACCTTTCTGTAAACCTGCATCAAAAACCTGACAGATTGTAGAATACTGAAAATAAAATTCATATATGATTTATTTTTCTGTCGTAACTCAGAGATTGTAAGCTCCTTGTTGGCACAATAAGCCTTGAATGTTCCATGTTAGCATGTTTAGCTCTATTATTCTGTGTTAAATAATGCAACAAGCATTCAATGCTCCATGTTGGGTTGTTTGGACCAAATTACATTGTGTTTAGTCATGTAAACTCATTATATTAGTTTAGCATTATAACTCTGTGTTTAGCCTTTCTGCAGGAATTGTATTTTCAATGTTTTCAACCTGTTTAACATCGTTACTCTGAGTTTAACCCTCTGATTATCTCCAAATTAGTCTATTTAGCTATATGACAAGCACTGTATGCTCCCTATTGGTCTGTTTAGGCAGTGGTACTCTGTGTTTAGCTGTCCAGCCGGAATTATATACCCCATGTTACAGAATAAATATGCTGTGTTTAGGCTTACAGCCAACATTGTATGCTCAAGGTTAATCAGGTTGGGTATTACTCTGCCTTTAGCTGCGCTGTATGTTTCATGTTAACCTGTATATGTTTTATTTTGTGTTTAGTCTTACTTCAGGTTATGTACATGTTAGTCTGTCTGGGCAGTATATTATAATGAAAAACAATGTAATAACTACAATAGATAACATCTAGATTTTGCATAAAACAAAGATACAAGGACGGGTTAATTATTTATAGCAAAATTTCATGATTTTTTGTTTATCGAAAAAACGGAAAACGGTCATATGTGTCATCCCTCTTACTACTGAGAATGAAATGCACAAACAGTACAAGATTCACAGTGTCAGAAATTTTAATTTCTTACACATAATAAGAGTTCCAAAATGGCCGAAAGTTCATTCATTCATTCATTATCTTCCGTTTTATCCTATATTAGGGTCGGGGGGCTCCCCATGCCCATCCAGGGGAGAACGTTTCGGGCGCTGGGCAGATAGACCCAGGACAGGGCGCCAATCTATCGCTGTGGCTGAAAGTTTGTATTCAAACAAAGGACCCTTCTGAGTTCTGCTGCCATTAAGAAGTGGGGTGGGGCAAGCTAGATTAGAACCAAAATACTGGACTGGGATTGGCTGATTTAAAACCTAGGGTGGTAATTTGTGATTGGCTTAGGCCGTTAGGGGCGGGAACTAGACTTAACGGATATATACACAGGTAAGCACTGCGGGGGGCTCTCTCTCACTCAGACCCGGAGGCATTCACAGCACCTGAACACTGAGGGAGGCAGACCCGCGTGAGTTACTGACGGTGTTCATGAAGTCTTCTCTGTTCTCAATAAATTAGTTGAGAACCCATTTTTGCATAGGCTCGTTCTTTCTGCCTTTTTCAAAAATCAAAAGATCCAACAACAGGTATTAGTGTAACTTTTACATAAGTCATCATGCAGTAGGTCTAGTAGGCACATTAAAAATGATGAGTGCTGTGTAGAGATTAACATTCAGGGGATTCAGGGGAACTAATATGTGACACAGAAAGCTCTGGTCAAGCCTGTGTTCAATATGAGCAAAGCTACAAGAACACACACACTGCTGAAAATGACTGGAGCAACATGAAGTGGACTGTGTAAATGAAGACATCTGGTAGTAACTCTGACTTAATGCCAACCCACGTCTGATGTCCACAGTTATGGCGACAAACTGAGGCTGACTGCAGCAGTGTGCCCACTATGGGACAGGTGGCACATCACAAGAGGATGCTGCCACACACTTGATTACAACAAAAGAGACAACAGCATGCCCCAGGGCATCATCACATCACACTGCGACCGAGATCAGCCCTCTGGCACTGACAAGAAACAGAAATGCAATTTCACTAGCCATTAGGGAATGTGGCCAGCTAGATTGGAACACGAACACACACACACACACACACACACACACACACACAGAAAGGGAAAATCCACTTTACGGAGCCCAATGCAACTTCCAGGTAAGAGGGCTCATGTGAGTTTATCATATTGCCCCACAGTCCAAGCCACAGGAACAGAATGGCCACTGACAGAAGGCAATGAGCAGCTAATTAGAGTTTCGATTTCATTTAATTCCATTTAGTGATCATTAGGTGATCTTCATAAATTGGTGGCAAATGATAAATGAAGATCATTAACTGATGTCATGATAGCTCATTATGCTGGTTCTAAATGAACATAGCCAGCCATGACTCTTATTCCATTTGTCCAAATGTCCAAAACGAGGCAGTTCGGAATCGCAAAAGTTAACAATCTATTTGAACACACTGAACCTGAAGCTGTATTCAGTTCAGCTGGCTTTCATCTCAGTGTGTGGATGTGATTTGTGGCATTTTGTGTGTACTTTCTGGTAACACTTTTTAGGAATCTGGTTTTAAAAATACATTATAAGCAAACTCAAAACGCTTTATAATGTATTTACCAAATTTTAGAACTGAGTCATCAGCCTCAGTTAATGTTCATAGCTGTTTATAGTCACTTTCAGCTTCATCTCATCTCATTATCTTCAGCTTATATAATCTTATACAAGGGTTGGATAAGATTATATAGATTATATATATATATATATATATATATATATATATATATATATATAATCTATATAATTATATATATATATATATATATATATATATATATATATATATATATATATATATATATATAAATAAGATTATATAATGCCCCATGCGCATCCGGGGAGATCGTTTTGGGAGTCATTCATCTACAGGGGCAATTTCGAGCAGCCAATTCTCCTTAAATCTATGTTTATGGACTGTGGGAGGAAACTGGAGAACCTGGCGAAATCCCTCATGGACACGAGTGTCGGCACTGTGTTTCCTCAGTGTGTTATAAGAGTTATAAAAATATGAGAAAACACAATGTGACTTAACACATTAATAAACATTATTAAGTGCACATCATATTGTTGGTCTGGTTTCACATTAGTGATATTTGATGATTGGATTGGTTAGGAAATTGGTATTTAATACACAACCAAGCGTTTACCATTGACATGAAGAAAATATTGATGAACCCTAGAATTTAGCATGTTCTCTTTTTTGGTCACAATCCTCTTTCTTCCTACCTCTCCTCCTGGAATCCTTTCTGACGCTGGGTCTGGCAGCAGGCTGGAGCTCGGCCTCTGTTGACATATTAAGTGCTTATTCCTGTACCGTGCGGCTGGGTGCCTGTGACTGGCTCATCCAGAGGGGCTTCCCTGTTGCCTCGCTCTCACTTGCCCAATGCTTCTAGCCTCGATGCTGCATCTTGAGGGCTTCCTGCAGAGGCTGCAAAGAGACAGCGATAAAAAACATAGATTATAGTTACTTTATGTGTTGCTTCATTCGCTACACCTGTAATGATGCGCTTTTCTAGAAGACAACAAGTACTTTTAATCTTATAATATGGGACAGCCATAGGTTTGTGGTTAAGGAACCAGCCTTGCAACCTGAAGGTCTCTGGTTTGAGTATCTGTCTCTAACTGACTGGCCACTGCAGCAGGCAGGGGTGCTCACTTCACTCAGTGTGTGTGTGTGTGTGTGTGTGTGTGTGTGTGTGTGTGTGTGTGTGTGTTTCACTGCACGGATAGGTTAAATGTGGAGGGGACATTTCATGTGTGAGGACAGTAGGCAATTCTTTCAGTTTGTAACTCTGTTATATTAATTTTATTTTACATTTTCTATTTACACAGCTTTTCTTAAGATCTGCATACAACTGACTGTCTGGTCCACCAACTAGTCAGGTTTGTTGTTCAGATGCACAACATTGTCCAATTAAAAAGAAAAGGGTGTTCACACGCTCAAACACTTTCCTTTAGTTTGGGTAAAAAGATTCAAATGAGAAATTGATTAATAAAATAAGATGTAAATAATTTGATGAGACATAAATCAGCTGAATAACAAATGATCCCCGAGCGCAGTACAGTGGAGAGCTGCCGCTCATGGAAAGTCTTTGAAAATCTAAGAGAGTGTACTGAGATTTGGAACTCCTCCCAGCAGTTTAGAGAAGTGTGCAGTGTAAGCCCAAGCAGAGAGGATTTACACAGCCCTTTTATAGCCAGAGCTGGAACCCGGAGTCCTGATACAGAGCCACTGCCTGGCCACGTGCCTCCCATTGTGTGCAGAACATTTAATTCTAAATGGAGAGAGCATGTCGCCGAGCGCCAGAGAATCACACAGCACTCTTTATCTGAGAGAAACACACATTGAGACCGCGAGTCCATCCAATTTCTGCTATTATCTTTCTGAGAGACAGAAAGAACGAGAGAGGGTGAGGTGACCGACTGAAAGAAAGTGAGGGTAAGTAAGAGAGAGCAAAAAGAAGGGAACACCAACGGCTTCTAAATTCACTTTGGAACCAAATTCACTTTTGTCAGGGCCCTTTTTTTTTTTTTTTTTTTTTTTTTTTTTTTTTTTTTTTTTATACAGCTTTTCATTTTGGAGGTCAGCCACCCTGGTGCCACTCTGTGTAATAAAGTCCTGTGTGTGCTCGGACCCTGGCAATCACAAGTTTACTGGACTTTTAGCAATTGGTACTTATCAGTTAGTTATGAACAATGTATAATGTTTTATTTGAGGATTTGGAATTAAATACAAGGAAATTATATCACAACAATGTGGCCGTTGTAATTGCTATATTATTACTTTTTTGTAATGGGGCAACTTATGAGCTTTAATGACATAATAGCTTTGATCTGGATTTCAAGGATGCATTCAGGGTGTCACTCAAAGACAAAGCAATAATAGGCAATTTTTTTATATCTGTACTGTTTCTGAAAATCCATAAACACGGCTGTCAAAAGCTGACATCTTATCTCTGTGGCACTAAGCCAGTTTGAAATCAATTGCTTCACCATGAGATAAAACTGATCAGAAGTGGAGATGCTACACTTTGATTCTGAGGGACATTGAATCCTCACATTTTATATCAAATAACACACAAGTAACTTTTATACACTGTACACCTCAAACATGTTTTGATCAAATTGGCAAAAAGGTGATTGAGGTTATGACATTAAAGTACCGATTCAGTCGTGGAGAAAGTTAATTAGTTAATAAGGCCGGTTGGATGCAGAGTGAGACAGTCTGAAGAGGAGTGAGACATTCTGGATGAGAAGTGAGACAGTCTGTATAAGAGTAAGTCAGTTGAGATGAGGAGTGAGACAGGTTGTATAATGAATAACGAATGTTGGAGAGTAACACTATACACAAAAGTCCAGCTCTGTGATAGGTCTCTCTCTGTGACGGGTCTCTCTCTGTGACGGGTCTCTCTCTGTGACGGGTCTCTCTCTGTGACGGGTCTATCTGGACGTCACAGCAGATTTAGATAAAGTCTCATTGTCTTTGCTGAAGGATAAACATACCGTATGGATCAGTTGCTTGGTGTACTTTTTATAGTGTTGAGTAAACATGGACATTAATCTACATTTACTGCAGCAACGTGTCAAAAATGTCCAACTATTAAACTCAAAGTGTTCCGAGAGAAAAAGCATCACTGACAGGAACACACATTTAATGTAAACCACAGGGAGCTCTCCATGGTGCTAAAGGTTTCGGGTGGCTTCCTATGTCAGAATAACAGACAGGTCGGTCCTGACGGTGCATTTCCCATTTTAACTGAGAGCCCAAAATAGCAGAGGGGTGGAGATCCGAGTAAAGCTTCATAAATATAAAGAAAATCTTTAAAAGTGGCCACATCATCTGTTTAACTCGGCGACAAATTCAAAAGCACTTTCACAGCGGGGCAACAGGCTGAATCTAATCCCCACCTGAATCTCCCCAAAGAAACATCTCCCTTACATGCAAACATTAAAAGGCTTCTACTTTTATTAGAAGCCTTAATGAATTTTTAAAAAGTCTCAAAAGGTTAATTTTATAATGCATTATAACAGCTTGTGTTATAAAGCCTTGTATCATATTGTTAAAACTTGATGGCTGTGACTATGAACGTACATTAACAGAGGCTTATGACAAATGTTATAAAGCTTTATGAAAGCACTTATAATGTATTATGAAGACTGGATTCATAGTAAGTGTTTCAGTTAAGAAAAGACATTAATATTATTATAAATAAAAGTAGAGCACATGGTTGGATGTTACAAATGGATGCAAAGCGAGTGCGATCCTGACCCTGGTCTCATATATACGCCTGTAAATGACAGACATACTGTGTTGTTATCTCCTGAGGCTAAAGTGGAATATTTTCGAAAATCTAGGTTAAGGTCTCCTCCGGGACATGCCACATATTCAGCATTGAAAAGAAGCGAGCGAGTAAAAGAGCAAGAGCACGAGTGTCTGGCTTTACACTGTCAGACACACGGGTGACTAATGCCTCCTCCAGCCTGCAAACAATCTCCAGAATGTCTTTAAATGTTTCCTTTTGCTTGTTTTTCCCAATTAAAGGACCAGAACTCGGCCCCTGCAACGGTCCTAACGATGCTATATTCTCGCGGCTGATTTCTAAATAATGAATTTTCATTATTTTCTTATTTGCGCGACGCATAATGTTTATTCTAAACGTCCGCCATACGTCCTACTGTACACATAAAAGCCCACATCCAGTTAGCACCTACTAAAAGACCTCTAATTTAGCAATTTATTTCAGCAGTAATTACACTAACAAATGTGCAGTACCCTGCAAATGCATGCTTACAAAACAAAACTCAGATCACAGGCAGATTATACACCATGAGGGAAATCCGAGTAATTAACCCTGTCACTTTGGTTTAATACAGTGTTTGTTAAAATATTGGCTTCAGTGCATTAAAGAAACAGGAAGTGGGTGACTATTCTAAAAGCTCATAATGAATTACATGAAAATGGTGGTGGATTTAATGTCTGCTTCTTGACGTTTAGACAAGGACGGGCTGTGGATGCCATCACATCAGGATCAGACTTCATACAACTGATGGTTTATAAAAGGTTCTAATGTAATAAAACAGAATGGTGGAGGGTATCAGGGAAACATAAGAAAAGCAATGCATTAACACCCCAGAACACGGCATTTCCACTAAAGCGCAAGAAAAAGAACGTCTCACGGTACATGTGGCCCTACAACCATACCTCCATCTAATGTTCATTATAAGGATCTCACATTCTCAATACAGAATGACCAAATCCAGATGATGATCACATCTCAGATGATGACGAACCTTAATTAAGGAATCCAGCCATCAGCTCAGTATGGATCTGTAAAAATCAAGCTTTTAATAAATGTGGCTTTTTAAAATGTCAGTCTTGGGGCTATAATCTGAGGGGGAGGAGTGGCAGACAGCAGGAACTAAGAAAAAAAAAAAAGAATGACAAGTAGGAACAGGAGGAAAGAGAGCAGGCGGTAAATTGGATGGACATAAGTAGTCAGCTGCCAGCAAAACACACTTAATCCCCATAAATCACCCAGCACTAACAGGGAGACGGTGCCAGAGGCAAAAGGCATGGCGGCCAGTTGTTTGAGCCCGGGATGATGCCCACTCCTCTTTCTGTGTCTGGAACCAGGGTACTATATCGAGCTCCCGGCATGTATGTACGGAAAGTGTCCACAGACAATATGAGAAAATAATACACCACCACTGATGCAAATGATCACGGACATCCCGGACGGTCTGCACCTTTCCATTAACAATATTCATCACTGGCATGTTTTCTAAAGCTTTGCTCTGTTTTACGTCCTGTCTCAGGATATGACATTTTGGTGCTGAAACATGGCAATGTTAAGAATGTCGCACTGAGACACCTGTGGTTCTCACAGGGACCCCACCCACTCTGGTGTCCGGTGAAGAGAAAGTGAGAAGGAAAGGGGTCAGGGGCAAGTGGATGGTGCCAGTGACAAAAGATGGGAAGGGCGCTGGGATCACCACCACCTTGTTTTGCTGGGGAATGGTGTAAACGTTGATTTATTTGGAATTGGAGTAAGTATGTCGTGGAGTAAATATGTCGTGATGATCGAAGCAACAGTGTGGGTTTGAATAGGGAACACACACACACACACACACACACACACACACACACACATATATATACTTTCAAACTTATTTATAAGATATAAACAAGCACGACAGAGAAGCCCCTCTTTTAACCCGTATTCCATCTGGGTCAGGGTGCCTCTCAATCTGCCGCTGTGTATTCAATCTCTGAATGTCTTCTCTCATTTAGGTCAAAGCTAATAAACCGAAAGCCCCATTTAACCCATTAGACTGAGAGAACAAAAAAGAAAGCAGAAGATTGTGGCAGGAATAAAAGATTAAAAAAAAGAAATGCGAAAGCGCAATGACGGCATTAAACAAAGAGAAAAAATAAAAGGGAAGAAGCCTGTGAGGTCTGTCCTATTTAAACATAATTTTATTTTCTGCTCAATCTTCCTCGGTGAGCCGTATCTCTTTTGTGCTTTGCATCTGTCGCTAGATTAGTTAGCCTTCAGATCTGAGCAGCATGACGCCCAAATAATGATGGTTCCCCTTTTATCCCATACAGGAAATTCTCGCAGCAAAATCATGCTAGTCTCTAAGGTGTGTCTGTGATACATGGGTTGTCCAAAGGCTTATGTACTTCTAATGATACTGTTGCCTCCAGATAGGTTAATATGAAATAAAGCACCCCGGATTTGTGCAGGCCGTTCCTTTAATAAATGAGTGGGGCTGTATGGGTTGTGTGTGTAGAGCGCAGCTGCTTAAGAGGATCATTATTCAGGTTTTGGTAAAAGTAAGCACCGTTTGCACGATTTGAAACTACAAATCTCAAACAGGGTAATGAAGAGCAATACATCTGGTCATGAACACCGGCAGTGTGGACACGAAGCGTTCATTAAGAACAGAAACACATGTTGAGTCTCAATTCACCTTAAAATATGTCAACATATAATAATAATAATAATAATAATAATAATAATAATAATAATAACACCTTTAATTAGGTAACACTTTCTATTAATCTGGTATTCATAATACATTATAAATGCATTCATAATGCTTTATAAGGTATTTATAATACTTTATATCTTTTGTCATACACATGTACATAAGATGTTATGTGAAGTTATGGTAAGTGAAAAGTGTTGTAACAATATAATAGAACACAAATTGTTATAATGCATCATAATATAATCTTTGTATTATTTTTTATTGTGCTTTTAAGTCTAAAAAGTGCATTAATTATCTTTTTATAATTATGCAGTCTCTTTTATGGAGGTTATAAATGACAACACTTCACCACTAGGTGTGAATGTGTTTGCGACCTGCAACTGACTGACCACCTGCCCTGAGTGCTTTACCCCCTTTCAGACTATAACCCTGGTGCTTTTACTTTAACAGCAACAATCCTACCCAACAATAATTTTTGCAAATATAATTTTTGCAAAATCATATTCACATTTTATACAATGTGCAAAATCCAAAAGAAAAGATGTTTTGAAGTCTGTGGAACAAACCGGGTGAGTAACCGAGAAAAGCAAATTGAAAACGTGTCCCACTGTTCAATCTAACCATCAGCCACGAATCACTGTCCTCCTCACTGCGACTGCTCCAGGTTCCTTTTAAAAATGCTAAAAATGAACCAGACCTTGAGCACAGCTCGCTTGCTTTCAATTAGTGATGAATCATTCTCAACCTTCCCGTGTTCAGCAGAAGCTCTCTCTTAGCCTGCAACGTATATTCGTTTCTTTGTGGAAGCCCAGTCGCTCAGCGCCTCACCTGTGTGTAGTGTTAGCTGACCTGCTGTTTTCCACTGCAGCATGATGTTATCTGGCCAGCAGGTAAACAGCTCACACTAATACACCCGGCGCTGTGCTGGGTGACCTTGTCTGAGAGAACCGTAAGACACTGCCACGTGTGTGATGTTGAGCGGACTGATTTGGCTTTTGCATGACCATTTGGGTGTATTGCTAAGGGGTTGGTGCAGAAGCTTTGGCATCAGTTAATGGGTGCACGGGAATGTCTGGCTCATCCTGCACCCAGATGGCCCTGTCAGAGACATGTTTTCGGCACGGGAAATGGAACTGAAGCCACAGGAGAACACTTAGTTTCTGCCAGTATGCCTGAAACTACTGTAGCACACCCTTAGGAACAGGAAGGTGAAGATGACCATTACCTTTTTCAAAGAGACATTAAAATGAGTACATAATGACTTAGAAAAGGTTATAAATGCTCATTACAGCCTTTAAGTGAAGTCAAATTATCCTGTACTAAGCAAGAATGGCTAATAATCCAAAGATTATATTATGATGCATTATAACTATTCGCGTTATAAAGCTTTGTCATGCTGTTAAAAGACGCTATGACTATAAGTTGTATGAATGCACTTATAATGCTTTATGAATACCAGATTCATAGAAAGTGTTATCAGGATGATTTATTAATGAAGTTTTGATTATAAATGCACAAAAGCATCCACAGCTAAATATCTATTTATTAGGCTGCAAATTTCCCACAATGAGAAATTAATTATCCCACTCTGACTGCAGGCAGAAGCTCGTCCTCTGTTGCAGCGCTTCAAATCAAATAAACACTCAGTCTGAGCTAAAATACTTGTTTATGCTACACTGGGTAAGCATTACTTTACACAATGGAGTTATCAATTACAATGCAGACTGTCACATTGTGGTGAGGTATGCAACGAAAAGCAAACGGAGGGAAAGAATACAGAGGGAAAAAGTGTTTTGCTAATGAATGATGCATGAGCCTGGGTTTTCATAGCGGGTGGAATCTCGCGGCGCATGATCAAAGGCATCTTGCTAGCATGTTATTTTAGACTCATTATTCCCTTCAAGAGTGACGTCCCACTTAACTCACATGTGCACTTTGCCATTCACCACCTTACTCTGTCAATCAACCTTCCCGTTGCCCTTTCAGTATCACAGCCCCGTCCCAGCTGACTCGGCGGCGAACGCCTATCACGCTTGTATCACAGATCGTACTGATAAGACCACTTAACCCCGACTGCTGTTTCTCCCTACTATCCCCACATGTGGGGAGAACTGACAGTGATGGAAACATTCATTAGAGAACCTTCAGCATGACAATAAGAACGTGCCACTGACGAATATGCAACGGCTGCATGATGCAAGCTCGCGTCCTGCTGTCTCCGAAAGTTGAGACGTCAGTCTGTGGGGGATTTAAGGAAACTATGAAAACTATGGTGCTAATAAACTACTTTTTTATTAATCTACAACTTTAATAAACTACTTCTAAATGATCACCTTAAATCTTTCTCTTTATACAGTATGTTTATAAAAACACTATTATTATTTATGTATTTATTAATCAATGTATTTACTTTACTTTACTTTGTACTTTGGTGATTAATATTTTTGTTCGCTGTATGAAACCCTTGGGAACACTTTCTATGAATCTGGTATTTATAATGCATTAAAAATGCATTCGTAAAGAATTAATCACACTTTATGACATTTTTCATAAGCCTCTGTTAATGTAAATGTTCATATAGTGTTATAAAAACATGACATAAGGCTTATGTCACTTAAGTGATAAACTTTTCATTTTAAGACAAATTTTTCTTAATACAGAATGCTTATTAGTTATTAGTTAAACACAGACATCAGGTAAGAACGGCGTATATATAGTACAGAGTTTGTATTATAATGCATTATGAATACATTATAAGGCTTTATGAATATACCTATGATGCATTATGAATACCGGCTTCATAGAAAGTGTTACCCATGAGGCTTTAATCAACTAATTTGTGTGAACAAGGGCTGTAGTGAGCATGTGCGAGAGCATACTTCCTGCAGCCAGTTCATCCACTCGAGGTAAGTAAACTCTTTATGTGATTACTTCTTATCCATGGAGTGCGAGATTAGCGTAGAGACAGGGATTATAGTTGCTCAGTATCTCTCTCCTTCTTCTCATTTATTCAGCGGCAGAACTAAAGCGGTTCTCGGTCTGATCCAAAAGAAATTTCCACATTTCACGTTTTAAATGCAGAGCGGACTGTTCTCTGGCGAGCGTGTCTCATGCGTTCTTTAGCTTACATGTAAATTAGACTGACTCACCATCCTTTCTGAGTGCACCCTTCAGGTATTGTGAGGAGAAGCAATCAGTGAAGAAATAATATCCTATTTCCATATGAATGCAAACGACATTGTACATTGATGTCTGTACACGTTTCGGAATGTTCTTTTATACAACACTCCACATTCGAATCGTTTCTTTCTCGCTGGAGAGAATCTGATAAACACTCGTATACTGATCATTCTCAAGTGCCACGGTGGTCTAAGCCTCCTCCCTGGGAAAAAGGGTTGTAGTCTCAACAGTGTAACCGTCTTAAAGCTATACAGGCCCAGACGCCAAGGACAAAAACGGAAACTCGGGTTCTGGGCTTACGCAAGCCGTTACTACATACCGCTGGCTTCTGAAAGATGCAATTGAAAGCTTTGTACAGAGCTATGTGAATTGGAGGTAGCTTATGACTCACGTGAGGGTTGTGATAAAAAGATAAACATGCACTAAATAAGGCCCTTAATTGAATTGAAGCCGATCACAACAAGATGACTGGATTTTAAAAATGGACTGATTCATTTAAACCTAATAAAAAAAAGGGTTTTTTTCGACATCGCTCATGAACCCGCTGATATTGTTCAGGGTTTAACAGTCACTTTAGTGTCATTAGTGGTTTTCAGCCATCACAAATAAAAAGGCAAAAGCCCGCCATTAAGTGATTTGTGAAGAAGCAAAAATCCCTTGACTATAGTTCAGAAACATGAACAGAGAAAAAACTGTTAACTATGAATTTGAAATGCTGAAACATTTTAAAGAGTAGAACTCATTAAAAAATAAAAAAATAAAAAACGTAACTATAAAACACTGAATTATTTTAGCATCAAACCTTATAGCATTGTCTTGAACACATAAGCCAAAACAATGACATGAATATATGATATGTCTTATTATCTTCTGCTCAATCCTCCCCAGACCCATCTAGGGGAAAAAGTTTAAGACACTGTGATACACCCAAGACATGTGGAAATCCATGGCTAGGCACACACTCTCTCACATAGACACACACACTGTATTGGGCAATTTTAGATGGGGCACTTTAGAGCGGCCAATTTACCTTGAATCCAGACTGGGTATTCTCTGAGTTAATATCAAGGTGGAGCAATAGGGTAGTGTTTTAAAGCTCCAGCAGCACTGCAATGCCGAGTCAATCATACCAGCTCAATGCACACTATGACATCACTACCACATTAGTGTCACTGCAGCGATGAGCATCATCCACCAAGACAAAACCAAAAAAAATACACCTCTGAGATGAAGCATTTTGTCAGTGTGTGGAGAACAACAGAAAAAGCACAGAGCCCATATTTTATATCTCTGGATCAGATGATCCAATTTTACAAAGAACTTATTTTATTTTTAAATCCTGGCACAAAACCATAATGCAAAGTAATGAGGCTTTCATTCAACAGATTATCAAATATGCTTCACTATCCTTCTGGAGCCAAAGAGACTGGCTTATAATGAGAAATCACCTTGTCAAATATTTAGAACACTAGAGCCAGAGTACTCCACCACTTGTTTGCTGCTGGAAGACAAATGTGCCTCTTAGAAGAGAATGCTGAATGCGGTGTGCATTTGTTAGAGGACCTGCTCGAGCACAAAGCAATGAAAATTCCCACAAAGCATATAACAGAACTCTCTTAGTTACTATTACTAAACCAGAGAAGCCAAACGTGTGATGACAGGTCTCATCCTTTATAAACAGAACAGAACAAGCCACATACACGATGCACTGATAACTTTATTGAACATGTTTCAATTTTACAGCGTTTTGTTATTAAATATCTCATTAAGGCGTAGTTGTTAGCATGTCCACCTCTCAGCGCTGGTCCAGGTTTGAATCCAGATCTGGGTGGAGTCTCCATGTTCTCCTCAAGTCTGTGTGGGTTTTCACCGGGTTTCCTCCCACAGTCCAAAAACATGGATTCAAGGTGAATTGACTTCTCAAAATTTCTCTTATATAGTGTATGTGTGTCTGTGCAATGGATTGGTGCCCAGCGCCCGAAACGTTCTCCCCTGAATGGGCATGGGAAACCCCTCCATGAGGATTAAGCAGAAGATATTTTCCCAAGGTGCCATGGTTCCCATGTACGCTAATGTAGAATTGCTTCATGAAAATAAATATAAACACAGAATTAATTTAATACTATTATTATAATCCCGACAATACCTCTCATGATTTTTTGTTTCATTAGGGCTCTGTTTACATCAGCACTCGAACAATTGAATTATGGGCAAAATTCAATTAAGACGGAAATATCTTCATATAATGCGCAATTTTTTTTTTTATTCCTCATCTAAATCCATTCACATCTTTGATGAGGCTTATTGTCACTGTGAGCGTGGAAATTGAAAATGAATCTAAAAGTATGAAAGAGCTGCCTGATTGATCCCAATCAAAAGCAGCCATGCTAATGATTAGCAGCTTGCTCTGAGGCAAAAGGTTAAACAGTCCCCAACTAGGAGTGATAAAATGTCGTTTAAGCTCACCAATTATCCACGCTTTGCGCTCTGTGAAATATTTAACCATCTGCTATTGGATTCAGATTAGGATACAATGGCAGATTCCATGCATTTTCCCCGTCTTGCTTTAAATGCTCAGTTTGCTAAGATCGGCTCACGGCGGCCGCTACGCTTCTTCGAAAATTTCCCGTCATGTAGCCGAGTGAGTGAAAACCTTTTGAGTATGATTGTGGCGGCTGGGGGACGGGACAATTGGAAACAGGCAATTTTCTCAAACTAAAATGGCTTAATTTGAGCCAAAACACAATTTATACGAAACAGAGATACTGGGCTTTAACCGTACGCTTTATGTTTAGCTCTGCATGTCTGCACCGTCAGGTGTATTCCAGGTTCTCTCTCCCTCGAACCCGATTACAGCCTCCTTTTACTACAAACACAGGGGAGAGACAATCACAGACACTGACGGGCAGCTTCTTCCGTATATCTGATCTGGGTCCTAGCTATGCCTCCCATTCACAGACTCCACCCAATTACACTCTTGTGCCACATGCATGGACTTTATGGGTTAAAACCTCATCACGTTATCTTCCGCTTAATCCTAATCCACAGGAGTAACTGAAGTAAGGCTGCTGAGGCACAGGGAGACGCTAATCAGAAAAGTCCTTTGGTCAACAGGACAACAAACCCAAGACCTGTTTCTGTGAGGTGGCTCTAACCACGCTAAAGAACACATTGATGAGCTAATGACGTTACTAATTACATCACTCACATTACATCACTCAACATCCCAGACACCAACTTGTCTTTTCACGGTCATCGTTGTAAATGGCTAAACTTGCTTAACTGAATAGTGAGAAAGCCATAAACCACTGTTCATGTACATTACAGTTAAAGACTTTTAAATCTGACCCAAACGGCGCGGGCGAATGTTAAAGTTAAATGCGCGCTGCTAGCTCACAGATACTCATTACCATGCCTTTCCTGCTGTGAACACACTTTAGCATAAAATCATTTGCTAATGCTTCTGCGCACCGCCTGACTCTCCATGCGTTTCAGAAAAGTCGAAATATCGTTAATATTCTTTTTATTCTTCCCTTCACACATGCTTACACACAGTAATCACAAACACACACAGCTAGCCTGAGTATTGTTTACTGCTGTGAGTTCTGTTAGTTAAAGTGGAGCTGCGGCGGTTTCTAACTGAGTAACTTCGCTAGTTTATTTGGTTTCTGTCGCATGTTTTGAGACCCACACTGAGACCGGAAACATCCTGTCGACCAGCGAGTTCAAAGAAAATGATCAGATACGGGAGGAGTAGGATTTTGTACAATAAAAGAACAAATGTTGACACTACCGCTAGACATAGTGCCAATTATGGAATATCCTCCTCCCATCCAGGCAGATTTTCATCATGTGTGACGCATGAAAACACCAAATACCAATGACTGACATGAAAAATGTATTTTTGAACTTTTCTAAAGCACTCAAGTCTTTAATGAAGGCTTTATATATTGCAGAAAAACCTGCCTTGATAGATTAAGCAGTTAGTGAAAGCATATCAGTCATGCTCGTGGTATTGTAGTGATATAGTAGTCCTAGATTAATAGCCTTAAATTAACACGCATGTTTATGATGGCATAATTATACATGAGTATATCGTTAATTATTCCATGACACGGATGGTAATTTTGCTGAAATATAAGGTAATTATTCCTTTACTAAAGGATCGTACGTGCCATGGTGCAGATATTAGAAGGCTTGCACAGCATTACTGAGCAATATATCATTTAAGTTTTGGTTCATGTAATTATACAAAGTTTCCTTGAGATGGGACTACTATTAGTCAGGACAACCCCCATTTACTTCCTCAATTCCCCTGCCATATTCTGTAACCCATGCAGATATTAGAAAGCTTGGGGGAGTGATCCTTTACAGCGGGGTTTGCTCAGTGGCGTTTCAGCTCCATCTGGCCACTAAAGCTCATCGGATGTACGCCGATGCCCACGGCTGCACTTCCTCTTCTGAAAAACCTCGCGTTGCATCAGTTAGGCTTTTCTGTGTGCCACAGCTTCCTGCCACAGTCTATTCCACCCACTCTGAAGACTTGGACTCTTATAAACGAGCAGTATGGATTGAGGGTTGGACTGAGGTTCATATTTGTGTAACTTAAACAGAATTGCAACAATCTAGCCCTGACACAAGAGATAGCATGAGGAAGAAATCAGGTAAACATGTTGTGGAACCAGTGCATGCAACCCTGAAGACGGCTGATGAAAAGTGACGAGCGAATTTACTCGGATCACAGGAGCCACACGCTTCAGACCTTTTCTTGGCCAGTGTGGGGGTTGAACATGCGGGTGTGCACATGAAAGGAAAATATGCTCTGAATGTTCTACTGCACATTTATATACTGCTTTAGCAGTCGAACTTGCTGCTTTTCTACAGAACACTGACCGATATCTTACTACGAATCCCACCTCATGCACATTTCCTAGATCTTATGAAGCGAATTAAGAACATAATAAAATAATATTTGACAATGCGGTGGTTGGTGCATTATTCCTATCCCAGGAGTGTAACTGAGGGGTTTAAATGAAACTAGACACTAAGACCCCCTTCACTGCATCAGTGTCACTGCAGAACTGACGATACACAATCCACCACCCACATGATACCTGTTCTATAAATGGAGAAAATACACAATGGAGCACGAAGGGGGCATGTCCAAACTTTTGACTGGTACTGTTCCTGTTTAAACTGCGAATTGCAGTGAGACCATCACAGATTGGGTGCTATTATTGTGTATGTACATTGCATACGGTGCGAGGAGAATTTAGAGCACTCCAGTCTGACCCTGGAACTAACAGGTACAAACCTGATACGAATAGCAGAATGTGTATTACCATATCCTTCCACTTCATATCATATGCAATGTGAGGTTTGAGAGTTCTCACTGCCCCACAGGCTATCACATCCACATTCATTTATTTGAAATGCGGGTTTGCAGGGGGAAAGCAAAGAGTATGCCCAGGACATCACATCTACCCCCACCCCACTCACACACACACACACCATCACCACCACCTTCACATTATCTTTTTTTCTCTCAGCAACTGATGGCTTTCACCTTCATTCCTCTACTTAAAGCCCCTATTCTTTTGGTTTCATTCAGTACCACTGTCTCCAAATTCATCTCCTTCTATTTCTTCAGTATTATATAGATCACCCCTAACCCCTCTCGTTCTCTCACTTCCCTCAAAGGAGCACTACAGCAAGCTGTTCTGATAGTTATGCCTAATGGCAAGCCTCTTTTCTGACCTGACATTTTTAATATAAAGAGAAAATGGACAGGCTCTATGGCAGGTTTTCGAAATAATGTGTTCCTCGGAGTATACACAGTTTTTGTCTCTGAGTGTAAAGCCTCACCTCGCCTCATAAGACCAGCTGACATGCTTCCTGCCTCGGCCACTTTCCTCAGATTGTCAGTCGAACTAAAGAACAGTGGGAGTTTTTAACCAAAGAGAACTCGCCGGATGAAAGCAGACATGTTGAAGCTTGTGAGCAGTCCCATTAATGTAAAAGAATATTGCCCAGTTGAGAACATTTTATGCCAGTATGCTAGATGCTCCCAAGGCTTTACTTTGTACAAGATTGCCATAACCTGCATTAAACTATTCTCAAGCTACGGCATTCGCACAAACAGCTTCAACTGCTCTGGCCAACAGTGAGTCCGATTAAAAGGCTGTGTAACTTCTGTGCACCGCGGACATTTTATCTTCCTGACTAGTAACAGCTAATGAGTCAAAAGTTCATTTATTTATATAGTGCTTTAAACAACAGTACATTGTTACAAAGCAGATTTACATTGTAATGAAAGAGCAAGTCTGATTAATCAGTTTTAGAATTAGATTTTTAACATGTACACATGAATGTGATTTTTAGGCGTCCATATACTTCTGGTTATGAAGGTGCACAATCACAGCTCAGTCAACGCAGGATTTAAACACACGAACACAGCTGGCGTGTGCCACCTGTGCCACACACAAACTGTATCAAGTGTGGTAAATACTCCTCAGTGGACTATAATAAGGGTGTGAGGGGGCAAAGTGGCTCTCTACCTGCTGGTGGCTCCGCAGTCTGGCCCATCAATCCTACTTTGTGTGCTAATGGTAGAGCCCTGCATGGCTTTCGGTACCCAATGAGAATCAACGAGAAAAGGAGAGAATCGAAAGCCAGCAGTCCAACAAAAAGAGTTATTCATAAAAAAGCATCACACACATCCACAAACTAGAATATATAATGAAATATATACAGTATCAGTCAGAAGTTAGCACACACACCTTCCTGCTTCATTTCCTCCACTTATACCTGTAGATGGACTTTGTGGTTTTACATTTACAGACTGTAGTCCATTTGTTTTGTTGTTCCCCGTTGGTTCTCTGTTCAGGAGCATCACAGAACAGGTATCATTTGGGTGGTGGATTGTTTATTGTCAGTTCTGCAGTGACACTGATGCGGTGAGGGAGTTTTAGTGGGATAGGAATGATGCACCAGCCAAATAATACCTGCTCTGTGGTGTTACTATTGGGGTCCTGACCTAGAAAATCCATCTTTAAAGTGGAACTGAGAACATGGAGGACAACTGAGAGCGTGTCCAAACTTTGGACTGGTACTGTATACAAACATATTTGGCGACACAACAGCACGTACACGCTTCATTCACTAAATGATCTTCCCATCTGTGTGTGTGTGTGTGTGTGTGTGTGTGTACTTACCCCAAAGAGAGTCAGAAGTTAAAAAGGCCCTAAGGCTCTGTAAAACGCTTCAGTATCAGATCAGAGCTTTGCAGCTACTTTTTTTGCATTTGCTTGATATGCTAATAAAAGTGAAGCAAAGAAAAATTAAGATGAAGTGCTTGAGGCATGCACAGATAGGGCAGGACTTCATCTGCATAAAACGTCTAATTAGACAGTTAAATCTATTCCACCTTCTGCCTCCTGCTCCTCCTCTGGCAGAGCATTTCCAGTTTTTTTTTCCTAGAAAGTGATCTGAGGTAAATTAGTATTAGCCCTGGGGCAGATGCTCGACTGACTTCTAATCTTGAGGCCAGTTTTTAAATCGAACCTTAGGATCGTCTAACAATCTAAATATGATCAACTTAGTAATTCTTCATAGTGTTTAAACTTATAAAAACAGCACAGAATAAAATCTTCTCAATCTACACATCAAACAAACGTATTGAGAGGGCCATAACTTCCTTCCACCCCGCTCAACATGCCAACATGCCCTCAGTTCTTTGTGGTAGCCACGAAACATCTGGGCCATGTTAGGCCTGTGCTCATTTGGGCTGCCAGATCCAGCAACTGATTTACACTGATGGAGTGCCAAATGTGCCACAAAGCTCTATGGATTACCAGGCGGGGAGGAGACGCGAGACAGTGAAGTATGCAGATCACGGCAAGGTCACTGCGTTTGTGGTTTGCCAGACCTTGAATTGTTCATTGCCTACTGAACTATTACTCTTTTGAGTCAGCTGTGCCATTTAAAGCCATTGATCATCTTCCTCTCTGGAATCCTCTGGCTGTCTGATGACGGGAGATTTTAGTCTTGCAGAAGCGACAATGTAAAGATACTGAGGCAGTGTGGCTGCGATAAAATGCTGATTTGGCAATGAGAGGCAGAACCAGGTGAGGTGATGGACTCACACCTGTGTGGTGTCTGTGTTACTCGTCTGATTTGTCTGTGTAGGGAGATGAAGGGGGAAAAAGAGGAGACTCAAAGTGGGTTAGGAGGATGACTATGATTAGGATGATAGTCACATGTGACTGCAGTTCCAACAGCCAACCAAATATCTCATCTTATCTCATTAGCTTCTGCTTATTCCTCGACCAAGGTAGTGGGGGTTGCCCGTGAATATTCAGTGGAGAAAGTTTCGGGTACTGGGTATATACATCTAGGACTGGGCGCTAATCCATCACTGGGCACTCACTCACACGGTCTCACACACACACACACACACACACACACACACTATATATATAAATGAGGGTCAATTTAGAGCAGGGCGGCACAGTGGCTTAGTGGTTAGCATGTTCTCCTCTCAGCACTAGGGATTCCTGGTTCGAATCCCCATCTGGGTGGAGTTTCCATGTTCTCCCCGTGTCTGCGTGGGTTTCCTCCCACAGTCCAAAAACATTGATCAAGTCAATTGAGTTCTCCAAATTGCCCCATATAGAGTGTGTATGCGTGCGTGTCTGTGTGAGTGGGTGTGTGCCCAGCAATAGATTGGCGCCCTGTCCTGGGTGTATCTGCCCAGCGCCCGAAACCTTCTCCCCTGGATGGGCATGGGGAACCCCACCGTGACCCTAATATATATAATAAGTGGAAGATAATGAATGAATGAATGAATGAATGAATGAATGATATATATATATATATATATATATATATATATATATATATATATATATATATATATATATATATATATGGGCAATTTAGAGCAGCCAATATACCTTAAATGCATGTTTTTCTGGGAGGAAACCTGAGAACCCGTAAAAAAATCCAGACTGAAAGGCTAAGTTTTTAATAAGGTTTAGAGTTCAAAGACTTGTTCCCTGAGATACAAAAGCAGACATCTTTTCATAATGCATTCACGTAATATCAAAGCGATGCTGAATTTCTCTGTTCTACATGAACTAACTGCCAAAATAACAGGAACGATAGAAATAGCACCATGTCTCAGATAATAACAGACCAACATGTTTCCACACTGCACAATCTCAGTGGGATTTAAACAATTCTACAGTTTGCACACAACTAATCATTTCAAACAGACACCTAAATTTAAAAGAAGGATGATGAAGCTGAGAATCCACACAGTCCTGCAGTGTCACTGAGGTGGAGAAATGAAACTACAGCAGCTCTGCTGACTTAAAAGCCCCTCACTGCATCAGAGTCACTGCACAACTGACAACAAACAATCCACCACCCAAATGATATCTGTTCTGTGATGATCCTGACCAACAGAGAACAGAGAACCAACAAGGAACAACAAAAACAAAGAACACAGATGTATGTCTGTAATTGTAGAACTACAAAGTCCATCTATATGGTAAGTGGAGGAAATAGAAAACGGAACAATTAGAGGGCATGTCCAAACTGGTACTGTGTGTGTGTGTATATATATGTACATATTATATGGCTCTTTAACAGTAGCAATCTTTTCATACAATGGATGTACAGTATAGATGAAAAGTCTCTCTAAATGTACTTATGTCTGGAATGTGTGTGTTCTTAAAGCCACTAGAGAGGACACGGCTCGGCTCTATTTGAGCCACCTGCTCTGTCAAGTACTCCCACACAGCAGCCTGGGGGGCAAACAGAATAGGAGCCATGAGGAGGCCAAAGGGCTGCTGACAGACTAACATTTCTTCATCCACTTTACAAACTACACACACATGTGCATGCGCCCACACACACACACACACACACACACCCTTTTCACTGCAGGCAAAGGCCATAAATAACTTCACCACATTTAGACTCATTTAGTCCTATCTGTACATGGGGCAGCATGGTGGTGCAGTGGTTGGCGCCGCCATCTCACAGCAAGAAGCTCCCAAGTTCCAAGCATGTAGTAGATTTTGAAATGTTCTCCCTATGACGTAAACGTTTTCACTTAAAGGTTTAGTTCACTTCCACAATATAAAGACAGCATATCTGCCCAGCACCAGAAACGTTCTCCCCGGATGGGCATGGGGAAGCCCCCCCCCCCACGCAATCCTAGTAGAGGATAAAGCGAAAGATAATGAGATGAGATGAAATGCTTATAGTTAAAAGTATTGAATTAACATTTGCTCCAGTTCTCCCCCTCCCCCTCAACCATAATTAGGGTAAGTGACTTAGAGAAAGAATTAATTAATGAACTGTTTTTACATTTAAATTGGCTTTGGTGAAAACAATGTAACGGGAAATTCTGGCTTAACAAAGCAGTTTTCTTAAATTATAATCAGCCACACTTGAGTGTTTTCCATTAAACTGAATCTTGCTTCGAATAATAGTTTTTTTCCGGCATCAAATATGATAATGCGGGAATTAAAGCACTGGTGGTGGGTTGTGCCTGGATTCAAGATTTCGCTCATTTTGCATCTTTTGGTGATGTCATTCCAAACGCACTACTATTATTAGAAATTGTGGTGACACCAGTATCCATAACGCATTATAAGTACATTCCTAAAGCAAGTATTCATAAAACTTTACATCATTTATTATAAGCCTCTGTTCATGGACATAAATGTTAAGAACCTCACTCACAATAATAAATATAAATATTTATTAATATAAATATATCACTCACAGTATATCATAAGGCTCCATACCACAAAGTGACACCACAAGTGTTATAAAGCATTATAAATACTGTTTAAAGCTTTATGAATGGGTTTGTAATGCATCATGGATTCCGGATTCATAGAAAGTGTTACCTCATGTTATATAACCGTCTGTGAAAGAGGAAAAATGAGGCGAACAAATGCTTTGTCATCCAACGGATTGTAAGTGAGGTGAAGATGGTCAGAATGCTCTATATTCCACCCTTCTTTCAAGCCATAGGCAGAGGGGACAGAAGCCGCTCAGTTCATCATGGTGATGAATGTGGGCTCTAACAGCTACGCTATTTAACGCAGTGGCCATCTGCTTCTCTGCTTTGAGCAATCCTCCATCACTGTGTGCTTGTTCATACAGGGCAACGGGTGACAGGGCCAGATAGAGCGAATGAGAAGGGGACAGAATGTTTAATTATGATTCGGATGAGAACGATATTGAAAGCTATATGCATCTGAGAGGGGAGTGAAGTCCGGGTGTCTGCTGAAACGTGTGGTGGGTGTCTGCGGCAGATTGCGACTGCGCTCGTGTCAGACGTAGCTGTGGGAGACAGATTATTAAGGCGCAAGTGTGCGTGAGCTGTGCCAGCTTTAAAGGAGAGCTTTAGTGCTGAAAGGTAATTAGTCCCACCTCAGTGTGTGTGTGTGTGTGTGTGTGTGTGTGTGTGTGTGTGTGTGTGTGTGTGTGTGTGTGTGAACGGTGTACAACTTCTCATTAATCTGCCATGAGGGTAATTAAATGCACTGTAACACCTGGAACCAGCAAATGCACCTCCAATCACCTGCTCATTCATCTTTACTCCTCAGTCTTACCCACACGCTTACACACACAGCATGCACACACATTGTGGTTAAAGGAATACCTTTAGGTGTTCTACACATCTCAGGAGGGAGCGATGGTTATATACAGTTACTGCACAGTGATGCCTCCTGGGTAACAAAATACCCATTAGAAAGATATTCCATTACACAGTATATCTTGGAACCAATGGGATCAAACTGGGACTGGGCGTTGATCTGGTATCAGGCAAATTGTTGAACTACAATTGCGGACAACGTGGAGCAAGAGGAGTGTGTCCAAACTTTTGACTGGTACTGTATGTCTGTATTGTCTAACAAACCTGCAGGGCTAACCAGCATCCTTCAGGAATGACTGTAGGTCTATTATGTGATGAGTTTGGAAATACAGCTATACATTTTAAAAATACACCGCAGCGCTAAAGAACATCAAGCACGTCACTTCTTTAACCTCAGGTAGCACCCCTCGGTGATGTATAGCACTAGCCTTTCAGTGCATTAGTGTAATTGCTAATGCAGCTGCTAATGCAACAAACACCGGAGAAACGACAGCAGACTTCAGCAGGAGAACACAAAAGCTTTAAGGCATTCATTACATCCAAAAACCTACTGAGCCACAAAGACAAATGACAGCTCAGCATGTTATGCCTATTTTCCACCTATATTCACACTCGATTTTTGAAGTTAATCGATGGTCATCACACATCAACTCTTAATGACCACCTTCTTCACTCACATCCTCGTCATTACCGGTAGTTAAATGCCTGGCTTTTAGAAAAGCTTGAGCGAGGTTGCTGCTTTAGATGTAGCGTTTTTATGCAGAGAGTACCCACCATGCCGTGACTGCATAAACAGCGTGTTCGGTGGGAGGGAGGAAGCAATCCATGTTTTCTTATTTGGAAATTTGAAAAGCAAATGACCAATGAAAATGTGGGACCTTATCTCAATATGCAAATGGAAATGGGGCAAAAGGATTAACATGTAGTGCAGTCCAATGCAAACACCGACACCTGGTCATACTAGATAGCAGAATTGGTATTCGTATGTCTTTTATAAACAACAGCACAGCGTCTTTGTTTCTAGTCATGAGGATCACGAAGGCATTTCCATTTGATCATCAGGCAGACGCTTTTATCTAAAGCAACTTACAAGTGTCCCAAGGTTCCCATGGTTGTACGAGGTCAGTCATAATATATCACCCCGGGAGCAATAAGGAGTTAGGGGTCTTGCTCAAGGTCACACACTGGTAACTTTCAGTGGACTTGGAATTTAAACCCCCAACCTTCAGATTGATAACCCAACACTCTAACCACTTTGCAACCATGTCTCCCTGCCCCACCTCCTGTCATCTATGACATACAGGTGTAGCTTCACCCGGCGCCAATTTTGTGTTAAGTGTACAGTGCTGGATGTTGTTGACCGTACATCACATCACATGGGGTTGCATGTCTGTAGTCTCCGTTGTTCTCGTTGCACATGGACCCATTCCAATCACGAGCATGCAAGAGCATTTTTTTGGCTGATGTTGGGAGCAGGGAGAGTGCAAGTCCTCATTCCGCTGGGTCAAGGCACATATTTGTGCGCAAATGTATGAAACACTAAAAATAGAAATAATTTATGTACAATTTTGACACGCTCTTCATTAAAGCATCATGCAATTTGGGATACAGCCTCTGTCACGCTGCCAGTGACTCTGCCAAGTGACATTGCCTGGATTCCTATTATAATGTAAAATATTTTATTCTTTCATTCATCATATCAAACGCCTACTCATGTCAGGGTTTTGGGAGTTTGGAGCCTATCCCAGTACAACTGGAGGCTAGGTGGAGAAGAATATTTTATGTCTACAATTTAGAAAAGCAAATGAGCTGAATATAATATTAATAGTCTTCTGTACTTGGATGCTTCTGTTAGGAGTTGCCACATCGAGGAAGATCCACATGTTGAAGATCCATGCCGCCCACAGCAATGTTGTTCACCCGTGCAAGCAAACATGCAATAATGCAAGCAACTGCTCATCAAGAAAGAAAACCCTTTCAATTCACAACTCCACCTTAAACAATGAAAAAGATCCTAAATCGGTCTTATTTACTTCCTTGTAATGAACTCTGCATTATATAAAGTAACTTTATATTACTCAGCATGATGTACATCTGAAAATACCGCAGGGTAATGTTGCTGTAAAACTCTAGGACCATTGGTTTAATAGGCAGACTTAATTCAGCTCCTCACAGGAGTCAACTTTTATAAATGAGAAATTCACTAGACCCTCAAATTTGTCTGAAACGGAAAATAAAATGTTCTCCACATTCTCCAAACATCACGCTAAACCACTTCCTCTGTGTTTTTGGCATTTTCTCACCCGCTGCTCCTCACTGAAGCTGGAGTCAGCTATAAAACACAAAAGGTCACCTTTAGCATTTCCGTAGGACTGCGTTTCCCATCTCACTAAAATAACAGGTGCCGGAAAAGGTTCTGTGGAGCACTGTGACAGAGCAATAATTTTGGTTCTGTGATGTAGGACTGGCATTTTGACAAGAACAACTATTTTTGGCCTTTCCTCTCAAAAGCAAAAATTGATGGTTACCACCAACAGCAAAAAAGGTTCCTTAGCTTCAGCAAATACACCCACTGGGTACTTTATTAATTATAACTTCTTGTATACACATACAGTACCAGACAAAGTTTGGAACCACTTCTTCTCGCTCCATTTTCTATTTCCTCCAGTTACCATATTGATGGACTCTGTAGCTTTTCCAGAGAACCGGAGGAAACCGACGTTGACACAAGAACATGGAAACTCCACCCAGGTTGGGTCCTCAGCGCAGAGAGCAAAACATACCCCCTACTACAAGGATGCCACCCACTACAAGATGGGTTTTTTTTAAAGTCTGCATTTTCAACCACAAATCAATCACAAACAGCTCAGACAGAAAAACAGCCTCACAACAATCTGCCAACTTTTAAGAACTGCCCGTGGGGCACACGTGACCGACGAGGCAACCCTAATCCTTCCAAAAAAAAAAAAAATCACCCGGCTTTAATTTAAAATTGCATTTTGCTTTTGATATTGAACTGAACAGTCACTAGTCATGCAGCAGAAGGTCAGCGGTTTAACCAACATACTTAATTCAGTGTCATTTCAGAGAGATAAAAGCTATTTTTCTCAGATAGACAGGTGAACTGTATCCATTACTTTCCAATCCCATTTTTCAAAGCCCTAATAAAGAGTAAAGGCCAACGAGGGCAAAGAATTCAATGACTCATTCATGGTGGGCTTAACCACTAATTCAACTGAATTTAATGTGGCCATCAATGACAATCATGTCATTTTTCACTCCATTTCATCCTTCCATCTCTCTCTCTCTCTCTCTCTCTCTCTCTCTCTAGCTCTCTCACTCTGACACCCACTCTCTCTTTCTCTATTCCATTCAGAGCTTTTCCAAGTCAGTGATTTACGGACAGGTACTTGGAGTGTAAAATGGCACCAATTTCTAAGTTGCACCTTTGAGAGATTTTAATTGCAAACAGTGCTGTTAACTGTCTCTGTCTGTTTTCCTACTTTGCAGTTCACTACAGCTAATAACCATCCGGTATCATAATGAATTAGATACACCTTCATAAAGCTTTATAGAGTATTCATGATCCTTTTAACACCTGTCAAAAGCCTGTGTTAATGTACATAAATGTTCATATTATGTACATATATGTGCCACACTTATAAAGTGATATGAAAACATGTCATAAGCCTTTATAACACAGTGTGGCAAATGCATTAGAAAGCGTTGTGATGAAATGGAAAGTACGGTATAAGTGTTCATAACAGCTAATGAAAGCTTATAATACCTATGCACTTATAATATATAATTTATATATTATAATAATGCATTATAAATACAAAACTCATAGAACATGTACCGGAATAATCAGATTGAATAGTGAGAACGGAAATTTAAATGATTTACATTAATCCAGTTTTAAAGAACAACATTGTTTGGCTGTATGATGTAATCTAATAGAATATACATTACAATTACAGTGAGAAAAAAAAAAGATAAAACATGTATACAGTAATAACTGCTGCAGTCCTGTCTTCCAGTTGACTCTCTCCAGTCTCATGCAGAATGTTAATGCCATGGTTCCGCTCAATGTTAAACAGTACTTTGGAAATAGATTTCTTTTAAAATCTGCATGACTTCTCCTCATGGATAATGGCTAATTCTTACGTGAGCTGAATACGCTGCTGCAGCTAACCGTCCGGATTTTAAAGATAAGACAGTGCGTGCACAGTCAGTCCTTTACACAGAATCGTTTTGGTGTTAAGGTGAATACACACACGTGCAGGTCTGTGGGGATGCTTTCTGTTCTGAAACAGTGTAATAATATCATGAGTCTGTCAGCAGTATAAACAAGAGGCTTGCCTTGGAAAGCATGTTCTCCCCATAGGATTATATTGTATAGCCATTTTATACTTTATAGTTTTTGTGTTCGAATTCAATACTGGATCGATTTCAATTGTTCTTGTTGCTAGAACCAATTTGCGAAAAAAAGATGAGAAAATAGCTCTGATTTAAAACTCTGAAACTGCACTTGAACAGTAACAAGAGATCACAACGTCGAAACGATACACACACACACACACACACACTGTAAACAGACGACTTTAAATCAGCCATAATCCTTTTATATTAATTTTATCCCACAAACTCAGATTTTCCCGACCCATTAATACCCCCCTGTGCTCATTCCCCATCAGCCAGCGGTGATGCTCCTTGATTAGCATGAATATGGAAACACTAAACAGAAAATCTCTAGTCTCCCATGGATCTTTGCGCTAAAATCCACTGTGTACAGATGAATGGAGGAATGTGAAATATAGGCAGGATATAAGAATGTGCCTAAATCTCAGGCGTCACTGTGTGAGGGAATCTCACTTAAAGAATAAGGGCTATTAAGCCCTCTTCTCTAATCAAAGCCCATCAATATGAAGAGACTTGTCTCATCCCACACTGTCTCTATCTGAGACAGGGTAACGACGCAGACGGGCTAATTGGAGATGCTCTATCTCATACGCACACTTACACCAGGGGGTCGGGTTTATGTCGACAGCACTGGGAGGTCTTTCAGAAGCAGAAAGTGAGGTCATAAAAGCAAACATACTTGTTTGTACAAAAATCAATCACGGTGCTGAAGATGCTTCAGTCATTTAAATCATAATAAATGAAGGAAAAAGCAAAAAGCAAATATTTTTGTTTGTTTTTATTGCAACACAAAGGTCATTTTTATATCCCTGAAAGTGAGGAACAGACATCCAGGATGAGGTTAAAGTCGAGGGTAAGGCTAACCTGAGCTCAGAAAATTGATGTAGGCAGTTGTGTTGCTTACTTTCCTTTTTATTTAATGCTGGTAATTATCTTTCATCTTTTGACAATCAGAACAGGGCACTAATCTATTGCTCCAAAGCACACACACACACACACACACACACACACACACACAGGGAGAACATGAAAACTCCACCCAGACTGGGATTTAAACCCTGATCCCCAGCGCTGACAGGTGAACGTGCTTACCTGTTTATAATCATTGCAAAATTATAAATAGATGTAAAATTATCATGAAACTGTTTTTATAAATCCTTAAAGAATCTTTAGGCACTTTAAATTACACTTGGCAATATGTCCTTATCTGTCCATCTCTCAGGCATCTCATCCAGCCTCTCTCTCTCTCTCTATCTATCTCTACAAAGCCATTTATCCTGCAGGTTCAGAGGAAGAGACTCTATAGCTACTGTGGCATTTTAATATGGCCCTACACACACACACACACACACACACACACACACACGGTGAAGCATCCTAGTGTGTCCAAACTTGTATCTATTGGTGAGAGAGCGAGAGGAACAGGGTGTTATCGCAACCAAAGGGTGCCCACTCACATCTCACACTTGCCCTTTCTCTTCGCCTCTTCTTCACTCCTGATGTATACACAACTGCATCCCTCTCTGGCCAAGGTGATAAGCAGATTTGAAAATAGGCTTCCCTCAACCAATGAGAGGGGAAGACCAAGAAAGATTAAGAGTGAGTGGAGGAGGAACTCATTTCCAGACCAACTTAAGGCGAAAGAGAGCAAAAACGCAATTGCTCCAGAAAGCAGTGCTTTCATTCTGATCAAAGGCAGGGAGTAGATTTCCCAGGCAACTATTCAAAAGGCAGCATTAGCAGCCAATGACGGCGGGTCTAAAAGCTCAGCTGAGAGTGTTGCTGCTGACACGGGAGTGAAATCTCACAGCCCCAGCTCTGCACTGAGGCTACGTCCAAACCGCCACGTCGTGAAATTAAAACGAGTTTCGTCCACACAAACGGTTTTGCTACGCCTCGCAAACCGCCAAAAAACAGATATGACCGTTCACATACACCGGTCAGGTACGTGCAGATTTATACAGGAAGCAGATCAGCTACTCTGCAGCCGGTTGCTTAGTTACAGAGAACAGCACCAACAAGGAATGAGTCAGGAAAGAGCATGTAAAAGGAGACGAATCAGGGAAGAATAGGTCAAAGGGGACGAATCAAGGAAGGAGACAATACGTCGTAGAAAAACACAGCACCAGACTATATTTTGGACATGTCCCATCTTGCTCCTAGTTCTATAACCTCCCCGTACCATATGGATGGACGTTGTAGTTTTACAATTACAGACTGTAGTCCACCTGTTTTCTTCTTTTTGTTAATCTCACGGTGGCTAAGTGTTTAGCACGTTCGCCTCTCAGCACTAGGGATTCCCATTTCGAATCCCCATCTGGGTGGAGTTTCCATGTTCTCCCCGTGTCTGCATGGGTTTCCTCCGGGTTCTCCGGTTTCCTCCCACAGTCCAAAAACATGGATCAAGTCAATTGAATTCTCAAAATTGCCCCATTTAGAGTGTGTCTGTGTGAGTGAGTGTGTGCCCAGCGATGGATTGGCGCCCTGTCCTGGGTCTATCTGCCCAGTGCCCGAGACGTTCTCCCCTGGATGGGCATGGGGAACCCCACCGCGACCCTAATAGAGGATAAAGCGGAAGATAATGAATTAATGTTGGTTTCTGTTCTCTAGTGGTCAGGACCATCTCAGAGCAGGCATCATTTGGGTTTTTTTTTTTTTTTGTTTTTTGTCAGTTCCGCAGTTACACTGCTGAAGATTCGTTTCTACACCTCACACACCTCACTGCTGGAATAGAAAAAAGTGACATTTTGCACAAATCACTATGCTGTATCACATGATTAAAAACTATGTAACAAGTCAGGTTCACACACCCAGAATTCACAACGTTAATCACACACAATTCACAACGTGCAACAGAGTGTAAAAAAAAGTTTTCAGCAATTTAGACCTAAAGCACATGCGTGTTCCATCGTTCACTCAGCAGTTTAGAAGTAAAGCACAGGACCAGGTGGCAATTTAATGTTTCCATCAGATATAACTGTGAAAAGTAAATGAATGCCGGAGTGTGTTAGCACAAGCCAGAAGGGGAGTGGCTGACAAAACACAAGGCCATCTGGCTGCATTGCAGGTTTTCCATACAAATGGATGGTTAAGCTTGGCTCAGTCTATACACCGCTGAAGTCGTACGTCATTCTGTAGTCCTTATTACGCCCCTATTTGGCACTACTTCAAATCCAAGATGGATTATTAATAACAAAAAAGGGTGAATAAAATGTTTACTTGCTATTTTCGCCCAGAGGAAAAAATAAAAGACAACAATCAGATCGAATGGAAAGATAAGGGTGAATTCAGTATGAGTCTCCTGCTGCTCATATATGTCCTGAAACTGGACAGTCCTTTTTAGTTACTGATCATCTAACACAAGGCGTGGCATTTCAGGGGCAGGGTGTTGGGCTAGCAATCGGAAGGTTGCGGGATTAAATCCCAATGCCAATGAGGTTACCCCAGCCTTCCAGTTACACTTGTAACATAAACTCACATTTTATTTGGATGAAGTGATGATTTTGCTTACTGTTCTCACACACAGAGGAAATTGTCCTCCACATTTAACGCATGCAGTGAAACACACACATACACACACTGCGTGAATTGAGCATGCACGCTTGGAGTGGTGGGCAGCCTTGTACATTGAAAAGAAGAAAAACATCTGTAACTAAGTGGACCTATGTTAGAAACAGAAATAATTTTCCTGAGACACCAAAGTACTCAATAAAGAGGTATGTTATATGCAAAACAAACGGTGGCATTGTTCTCATGAACTGGTTCCATAATGAATCTGAATTAAACCACACAATGGATAAAAAATTCACTGCTGAGCCGAGGTCTCTGAGGTCTGAGCTACATCTGCATTACGAGAAGCGAAGCAAAAACTAAATAAAACCCTTCAAAACTAACTGAAAAGTTACTTTTCCAAACTGCAAATGGCATTAATATACTATAATTAGTGAAGTGATGATAGTGGTAACGTGTTATGGTAACTGATCACATGTTCATCTCTCTCCATCTCCAAATCGTGGTACCTGAGTATGCTGCAGTACAGACAGCTACCCACAGCGCCGGTTTCAGGCTACTTTCCTTTGTAAAAGCCATCATGACTGCCGCCTCCCGCCTCCACTCTGCAACCCACTCACTCGGCTATTGAAAAATCCTGCCTTTTCATTTCAGCCGCTTAATGGGAGCAGAAAGGCCCACGCATACTAAACAGCTCCAGTGCAGCAAGATCTTTACAGAGCCCGATGGGGCACCACAGAGGGGTGTCAGCGAGGATCCTGCTCTCCATCTCGCCCGTTACCTCACATATTTTCAAAAAAAAAAAATACAATAGAAGCGAGACAGAGTGTGAATGCAAAAGCAGAACTAATTAAAGACAATCTACAAAGTTAGAAAAGACCGGTCCCCTCTGAGCCAGGCGCTTTTGGGAGGTGTTTCGTTTCTTATGAAAGGCCAAGATTCTGCTATTTCCTTTCAAAGAAATAAAAGGGAGAATGGTTTTGAACATGTTAAACAGAGACCTGCGTCCTCATTGCCCTTTGATACAAGCCACAGTGTCGTGCTAAGTGAAATTAAATTTTCTCTTAGTGTTTTCAGGACTTCAAACGACAGAACCACATGGAACGTACTGGTGGAATACTGAGCTTGGCATAGACGGTCAAACACCTGCTCAATAAAATATTGCTGTGTGTGTGTGTGTGTGTGTGTGTGTGTGTGTGTGTGTGTGTGTATGTGTGTTCAGACGAGTAGATGTGAATCCAAAAAGCAAAGTTAATTGATGTGTTAATGCACTGTGACCACCACAAATGTTGCACTTGGTACAACACAGTTGCCATCGGACATCTGGTTCATTCATCAGAAATCTCCAAGGACTAACTGTTGTCTCCATTTATTACATTTCTTTCTAAGAACATTTGGACTCTTTGAAGTTGGGCATTCCACCATATTACGGTCACAGATGTGGTGTAGTTTGCTTTGAACATTAAAAAATCGTTATTCTTTTTTTTCTAAATCTGATTGGAGGTGTTTGTTCAGGGCTCTTAGAGTAAAACAGTGAAACCTAAGGGCACCAGCCACTTTGTATTAGGTAAAGTCACTTATTATCCAATTTATGGGGAGTGGTAGCTCAGTGGTCAGGGCATTGGGCTATCAATCTGAAGGTGGCGGTTCAAATCCCAGGTCCCCTGAAGTTACCAATGTGGGTCCTTGAGCAAGACCCTTAACCCTCATTGCTCCAGGGTTGTTGTGATGAACCCTATTCTCACCTTGTAAGTCGCTTTGGATAAAAGCATCTGCTAAATGACCAAATGTAAATATAAATGTATCAGTTTCACTTACCATATAGACTTTCCATATAAGGATGTACTAAAGGGGCACATTGGCGTAGTGGTTAGCTTGCCCCTAAAATTGGTAAAATTGACCCTATATAGTGAGTGTGTGAGTGAGTACCCAAAGATAGATTGTGTAAGAGTGCACACAATGTTTAAAACTGCTGTGTCTGATCTTATCATGCCAGCGCAACACTCACTAACACACCACCATGACGTCAACCAAAACCACTAAATGAGTAATACTGTTAAATACTGAAAAATGAAAGGCAAGGCAACTGGGTCTCGAGGTTACATGCTGAATGCTGCTGAATTTCTGTAACTAATGAACAATTTTAGCGTTCGTCCAATGCAACACATTTTCCTCTGTTGCCAGGATGTTACATTGATGTAGAAGATGAAGAAAATAAAATCAATTCTGCTTCTGAAACATCATGGACTTTACACAGTGGTACATCCATTCATGAACAAGATCTGCCACTGCCTCAGAATTCAATTCCACATAACAGCTTCCAGAGCCTGGTTTGATTCCCAGTGGGGTCGTGTCTGTGTGGAGTCTGCATGTCCTCCTTGTGCCTGCATGGGTTTTCTTCAGTGTCTCCACATTCCAACAACATCTAAAGACATGCAATCATTTGGAGACACTACATTGTCCTAGTCATTAGGGGTGTTTGTATCAGTGCACTCTGAATGCTGATCCTAAGCCTGGGCAAATAGCACAGTTGTTTCAGGAAGGGCACCTGGTGTAAAACTGTGCCAAGGCAAATATGCAGATGTTCCCTGTTGTGGTGAACAAGCCGAAAGAAGCCGAAGAACTGGTTAGAAGGTTTGATGGCAACAACCTGACATTTACTTGCTGTTTAGCTCATTGGGGTTTGAGTACCACAAATCTCACTAAATTTCACAAAATCTTCACCTAATTGTATAAAAGCAACAGTCTAATTAGCATAATGCTGAGCTTTTGCTGAACTTTTGCCCTCTGCCAGCACTGCCCACGACCATTAACATACAGAGCTCGCTACGGAAACGAACAGACAAGAATGCATTAAATATGTCACGTCATTCCCCCAGTGGTACCATATACTGCTGTTCGTCTCTCAAACCTTTACTTTTCCAGCAGTCTCTGTTTTTGCGTTGCCAGTGCTGGGTTCATCAACCTTATTAAAAATTTACAGACTGGTAGCAGTACATTTAACATTGTTTCCACAAATAGATATATAATTATAATCACATTATCTAAACGCTCACTTGAAACATTCACAGGCCATTTCACCCATTTAAACATGTAGAAGTTCATCTTCAGAATGAGACAGCAGAGTCGGTTTCTTAACCCAAATTGCTATCTGGAGCCTTTTCCAATAAGTGCTGCCCAAACTGTACTTTAAAATACTGTAATCAGCTAATCGCAAAAGAGTAACATTAAATCTGCAATTAAAACATCACTAAACATGTTAAGTGTGCAGACAAAAAGTGAAATTAGTGATGTCACTACTTACATTTGTACTTTATTTAATACTATATAAAATTCCATGTACTCCCTGTGCCTGCATGGATTTATTCTGAAGGTTCTGAATTCTCTACATTCCAATAATATGCCAAAACAAAATATGGGATAAAAGTACCAGTTAAAAGTTCGGACACACCTCCTACTTGCACCATTGTTTATTTCCTTCACTCACCGCTTACTTTGCAGTTTTAGAGAACAGGTATCATTTGGGTGGTGGATTGTTTGTCAGTTCTGCAGTGACATTGATGCGGTGAAGGGGTTTAACAGTGCTGCTGTAGTTTCATCACCTCAGTGACACTGCTGGGATAGGGATAAAACCAACCAAATAATACCTGCTCTGTAGTGGTACTATTGGGGTCTGCCCTTTAGAGAACAGAGTAAAAGGGGACATACACAATATGTACTGTATAACACAAACAGATGGACTACAGTCTGGAATTGTAGAACTACAAAATTGTCCCATATGGTTCCTGAATTACCCATAGTCTTGAGAATGACGTTGGAGAACAAATAATTCTTTGACTACCTAAAGGAAATTCCCCATTAGCTTCAGAGTTAAAACTCTATGCACTACGCTGCATGTCCCACCACCAGTAAAGGAACAGGAGCGCATTACTTGCTCATGCAAAAACCTCTAAACCCACAGTCTCAGAACTGAGGCACCACACCGAAGCCCAGCTTGTAAGGATGAATAAATGAATTCAGGCTGAAAGGCAAAACAATGTTGCCTTTGTGAGCCCCTTCACCCTGTAGTTTGTCTCCATGGCCACACACTGCTTCCTGCTGGGGCCATTCAGGCAAAATGAGAAGCCTCCCTGCCAACACACCCTCAAAAGTACACAACACCGAAAAGTATACTTAACGCAGGAACCACAGTGCGGCTTGATTCTCTCTATTGTCAGGGGACGTGCGAGTCTGCTGGGGTGTCAGTGGGAAATGACTGGCATTACAGCATCTCTGACTGGGACAAGAGACTTCTATGATTTTCATATTACTGAAACAGATGCAGAGCAAACCGCAGCTTTTCTATAAACTATAACCAGATGAAAATCAATAAGCACAATTATAATATACATTTCAACTTTAATGCCGGGCGGCACGGTGGCTTAGTGGTTAGCACGTTCGCCTCTCAGCGCTAGGGATTCCTGGTTCGAATCCCCATCTGGGTGGAGTTTCCATGTTCTCTCCGTGTCCGCGTGGGTTTCCTCCGGGTTCTCTGGTTTCCTCCCACAGTCCAAAAACATGGAACAAGTCAATTGAATTCTCAAAATTGCCCCAGCGATGGATTGGCGCCCTGTCCTGGGTGTATCTGCCCAGCGCCCGAAACTTTCTCCCCAGGTTGGGCATGGGGAACCCCACCGCGACCCTAATAGAGGATAAAGCGGGAGATAATGAATGAATTAATTAACTTTAATGCCACTGTGAAGATTGGTTATTGTTTAGATCTTCTATATATTATAAGTAAGGGCAAAAAAATTCTCTCAGCTAGTCAAAGAAATTTTTGGGTCTACACTATATGGGCAAAAATATTGGGACACATTTCTTAATTATTATATTCTGGTGTTTCATTTAGAAGAACAGATATAAAGAACTGTTTGGGCAAGATGCGTTTCAGTTCCAGCACAACTGTTCCAACAACACAGAGCCCTGATTCTCACCCCCTGAACACCTTTGCAAAGAATCTCAACAGAGATCACAAAGCCTCTCAGCCAACATCTGCGCATGTCCTCACAAACGCTCGTCTGGATCAACGAGCCAAAATTTGCACAGATGCCCCCCAGATTCTTGTAGAAAATCTTTCCAGAAGCATGAAAGCTGCTGTAGCTGCAATAACGAGATGGACTTGAGATGAGATGTCATAATGGCTCATGTTTGTGTAATGTGTAAGTGCCCCAACACTTTTGTCCATATATTGACTTGGGGTGAAACAGTCAAAGGCTAAATGCCTGAAGTGAGTGTGACATGCTGCGTCCTCTGTGTATTACAATTACAGCCTTAAACAATGACTTTTCAGCGATACGGGAAACTAATGGCCATGACACTGAGCTGGGACTCAGAGAGGTTAAGTGCAGTCAAAAGATGTCAGGCTTCTAGACAATAGTTCCTAAGTCAGTTCCTACAGGGGGCCCAGGGCACATTCAGATTAGTGATGCATAAAAAGGCCGTCCTCTGTGCATCTGTGTTTACAAGGTGAATTCATTAAAGAGCATCCGGCGAGGGACCATCTGGGATCAGAAAGAAACAGATTCCTACCCATGAAATCAAAAAGGGTCTTTAAACACACAGTACCAATCAAAAGTTTGGACACTCCTCCTTTTTGTTCCACTTATTGCTCACGTTCTCAGTTCCACGTCCCGTGAAGATGGACTTTCCACTTCTATAATTCCAGACTGTGGTTCATCTGTTTGTGTTCTACAGTACATACCGTGTACGACCCCTTTACTCTGTTCTCCAGTGGTCAGAATCCCAATAGTAGCACCACAGAGCAGGGATTATTTGGTTGTTGCATTATTCCTATCCCAGCAGTGTCACTGAGGTGAAGAGATGAAACTACAGAAGCACTGCTGCACTTCACCCTGCCCCCCCCCCCCCCCCCCCCCCCCCCCCCCCCCCCCCCCCCCCCCCCCCCCCCCCCCCCCCCCCCCCCCCCCCCCCCCCCCCCCCCCCCCCGCTTCACCACATTAGTGTCACTGCAGAACTGACACTAAACAATCCACCACCCAAATGATACCTGTTCTATGATGCTCCTGACCAATAGAGAACAGAGAACCAAGATAGGACCAACAACAAAACAAAAAACTACAAAGTCCATCTATAGGATAAGTGGAGAATACATACAATAGAGCAAGAAGGGGTGTGCCCAAACTTTTGATTGATAGGTATGGTATATTAGAATTATTTGTGCAAACATGATCATCTGAGGTCATGGGTTTTATAAAAGCACAGTAGTTCATGAGCTTGAGTTCAGATTGTCAGCAGAACACACAAGTTTACCGAGGGATGCTTTCATTTCATTGTGTGCACCATGCTGTTAACCAGTCATCACCTCACAGGGGTGCAGGGATGTTTCTTGTCAAGGCCAATCAGCCCTTTTTGCACTGCAGTTTAAGCCAAAGCAAGCAACGCTGAAGCCCTTTGATTTACAGGACAATTAGCATAGTGAAGGAAGAGCTTTCTGGACTAAATGTGATGCAGCGTGCGGTTTAAAAACACTGAACTACCGAGAAATCCATACCATACAATACAGTCTTATTACCAATCACCCAGACATTTTATCACATAATTTGAGATCAATATTCTTATTAGGGTGCCATATCATATCAATAATGTAGTAGTTAGCACGTTGGCCATTCAACGCTGGGGAGCCAGGTTCGAATCTGCATCTGGATGGAGTTTCCATGTTCTCCGTGTGTCTGTGTGGGTTCGTCAGTTTCCTCCCGTAGTTGAAAAACTTGGATTCAAGGTGAATACGCTGCTTTAATTTGCCCCTGTATAGTAAGTGCCTAGTAATGGGCGCACTGTCTTGGGTGTATCTGCCCAGCTCCCCAAACATTTGCCCCTGAATGGCCATGGGGGAATTCCCCCCTTGAATGTAGTATATGTTTAAGTGGAAGAGAAAGGGTGGCTGGGGGGGGGGCACGGTGGCTTGGTGGTTAGCATGTTCTCCTCTCAGCACTAGGGATTCCCAGTTCAAATCCCAATCTGGGTGGAGTTTCCATGTTCTCCCCGTGTCCGCGTGTGTTTCCTCCAGGTTCTCCAGTTACCTCCCACAGTCCAAAAACATGGATCAGGTCAATTGAATTCTCCGAATTGCCCCATATAGAGTGTGTCTGTGTGAGTGAGTGTGTGCCCAGCGATAGATTGGCGCCCTGTCCTGGGTCTATCTGCCCAGCGCCAGAGACATTCTCCCCTGGATGGGCATGGGGAACCCCCATGACTCTAGAAGAGGATAAATTGGAAGATAATGGATGGATGGATGGATGATTATGATTCCAGAGATACCAACTGCTGAGTTAATCATCATTGCTAAAGACATTATTCTTGCACTTTGCATATAACCAAAACCACCAGGCTATGAGGGTCACGTGATGTCCAGGATTCCACTTTACTGCCCTTTGCTTTGGATCTTTTAATTGAAAAGACTATGTTAATGTAAATACAGTAAATTGCAATTTTACGAGAGACACCATCATCCCAGAACAAAATTCCTTGTGTGTGTAACATACTCTGCAAATAAAACTGATTCTGGTTAAAACAGAGGTTCATTTAATGAAATAAATACAGCTTTCTCATTCATTACGCACCGGTTGAACCACAGCTGATCGTATTTCGTGTGTCGGTGCATTTTCAGATGAAAGCCACCAACAACCAGAAAAATCTCCTAAATGTGAAGTGTTTTTAAAGGCAGCTCCGGCTGATCGGAGGCCAGCAGCAGATGAGAACTTGAAGCTGAGTTGAACATGACGCGCATTTCAATCTGGAACGCGCTCTCGGAGCTGCGGAGCGGTGCGCAAACGGCCAGGGCAGCCTGGATGTGAGCGCTGGAGATCCCACAGCCTGCCGGAGACTGCAGCAGCTCTAAGCTTCTCAGCTTCTCAGCGTCTGATCGACGTCGGGAGACGTTTGGAGTTTGAAGCTCGCAGTGAGACCAGCTGTGAACTGTTGCCTGCTTGGCTTCGTGACCTCGCAGACGCACCGTGGGCATCCCGCGCGGCGTGTCTTTGATGTCCGTGCAGAATTGCACTCTCAGCTCCTTTAATGAGAATCCTGAGCGCACGTGAAGCGACGGACGACCACTGCAGCTGCGACCCCCCGACGAGCCCCCGACGAGCGCCGCGCCACCGCGCATGCGGCGTTCCGGCTCTGATTTCATAGACCTTGGTGAAATTTTTCCAAACTAGAAATACAGCTGTGTGGTAGGAAGCAACACCTGGATGAAGCTGGGATGCCCCCCCCCCCCAAATTTCAGAGAGGCAGGGAGGCTGTACGGCTGTCGGGTGAATGGATGCCACGTACGTTAACGACGCGTAAACGCACACCAATCACTTTTCTTGAGCTGCGATGGAGTCGCTGACTGCGGTGCTTAATGCAGGGTTCAGAGAACTGACCAGGCTGACTTGATCGATCTTCTGTTGTCAGGGGTTGATGGGGAAGCTGGGAGAGGAGCGCGCTTATGAAGCTGGGATGGAGGGATGGATGGATGGAGGGATGAAGGGATGGATGGAGAAATGGAGGGATGGATGGAGGGATGGATGGCAATGCAGCAAACGCGCGGCTCGAATCTCGATGAGCGTCAACCGGTGGCAGTAGAACCCTCCGTGCACCTAACGTGTCACCCCGGTCCAAGAACTGTCCTCAAACCACATTAAACATCTGCACATCCAGCCGTGACCACCTAAGCGGGGGACATGTCTCACCAGGACGCAGATCGTCATTTAAACAGGTGCTGTTTAAGGGGGAAATTGGCACCTGCTCCGATCTTACCTTCTAACTCGCGCTTGAAAATGCAGCTTCCACAGAAGACATGATTAAAATCCCAACGCTCAGGCTTCACGCGCCGCGCCGCGCTCCACGGGGCTCCACGGGGCTCCACGGGGCTCCGGACACGCTGTAATCCACTCTCCCACGCCGCGCGCAAACGGACAGAACGCGTCTACATCCTTCCCATCGAGCCCGACACCTGGCGCGATTTCTGCCCAGCTTTCCCCAGTTTCTGCCTGTCGGTGGGTCGAAGTTGCCTAGTTACCTCTGTCTGTCTTAGGGCGGCTGAAGGCAGCGCACCGGAGCCTATCACCAGCACGACTGCGCCTTAACCCTCTGTGCACCGAGCTGTCCTGATTCCTCGCTTTCAGAGGAAATGGCAAGCAAGTGTGTGCGTGCGTGTGTGTGTGTGTGTGTGTGTGTGTGTGTGTTGGGTATGGGGGGGGGGGGGGGGGGGGGAGTTCCAGCACCAAGATGCGCAAAAATGCGCAAAACTACAAATGGTAAAAAAAAACGTGCATTGAGGGATGATGACCGAAGACTTTAAAATGATTAATTAACCTCACATCATTAATAAGAAAAGCATTCTGTCATCAAATCAGCACTGCCCAGTGATTTTGCGCATGAAGTTTACTGTGCTCAATCTGTCTGTCAGCATTCCAGAACCATCACAGAGCATCACACTGGAGTGGGCTACAGGTAGATGTACACCAGACTTCTAACTGATGCCCACACAACATGATTGTTCTTGCTATTATTATTCATTCATTATCTCCCGCTTTATCCTCTATTAGGGTTGCGCGGGGTTCCCCATGCCCATCCAGGGGAGAACGTTTCGGGCGCTGGGCAGATACACCCAGGACAGGGCGCCAATCTACCGCTGGGCACACACTCACTCACACAGACACACTCTATATGGGGCAATTTGGAGAACTCAATTGACTTGATCCATGTTTTTGGACTGTGGGAGGAAACCGGAGAAAACTGGAGGAAACCCACGCGGACACAGGGAGAACATGGAAACTCCACCCAGATGGGGATTCGAACCGGGAATCCCTAGTGTTTAGGGATCCCGCTATTATTATTATCAGTCATCAAGTTGTCACAGCATTCACATGTGGTTGATAGAATCGTATAATAATAATAATAATAATAATAATTATTATTATTATTATTATTATTATTATTATTATTATTATTAATATTATTATTAATAGCAGACTGAACAGATGTGATTTATTTTATTTGACCTAAAATGTATAATACATATTGCATTACAAATGTTGAGCATCAATACAGCTCATCTTATTATATTCCACTTAATTCTCTACTTGGGGGGGGGGGGGGGGGGGGGGCATGTCCATTCAGGGGAAATTATTTGGGGGCACTGGGAGGATACACACAGGACAGGGTGCTAGTCATACATACATCGCTCACACACACATTCACTCACACAGACATGTACACACTATATAGGGGCAACCAATTATTGCCAATTATATAACAACATTGAATCTATGATTTTTGGAGAAAACCCCAAATGGATACAAAACTTGGAAACTACATTCAGATCGGGATTCGAACCTGGATCCCCAGCCAAACTTGTCCCCTGTATCACTTATCACATAACTCTCCTACAGCAGTGTGAGGAGCCTCTCTAGCAATGCATTCCTTCTTAAAGTCGGACCGGACCTTTTCTATGATAAATCTTGCCACTTAACACATTCCTCAGGGTGGAGGTCCTCCAGCGGCCACAAGCTATAGAGAAAAGTTCGTTTTAACCCCAGGAGTCACCTCATCATGCAGCATATTGATTTCAATTATGCCTTCTACTCTGGGAGGCACCGCAACCGCTCCACTTTCAATCATCATTACTGGCAGCAGACAAGGACCATGGGGTCTTCCAAACTGTTTCACACCACCAGGGCATGATGACAAAAGAACATTTCACCAGCCACCTAATCTTGGCATGGAGTCAGATAATCATGTGGGATCATAACAGAGGAGAAAAGAAAGGAAAACGTAGTGGCATAAAAAACAAAAATAGCAAACGCTGCACTTTCATGCGGGATTAGTCCATACAGAGATGCCACTGGAATTATGGGACATGGAGCAAGAAAGTCACCAACCAGCCACTAAAATAAACAAACACATACCGACCCATTACAACCGAAATTTGTCTGGCCACCAGGGGCAGTGCAGTGTAAAATTAAATTGTGGGTTTTCACGTCTGGTTGTAAATATTTTCATTGAAAGCCATCAGTGTGGCAACGAACTGAAATCCCATTTGAGAAATGGGTTAACTGGACAAGTGCAAAGTGAGACAGTATGTCAGGGATACAGCATCTTTATATAATAAATTATGTTCATGTTGTTCTTTTCACAGATGTGCATCCAATGATGTGCAACATTTGATAATTTTGCAGACACTTTTATCCAAACTAACTTATAAATATCCTGTGTGAGTGATAAACCATATTTAATACACATTTACTAAACTTTTTATTACTTCATTGCCAATTCTACACAAACTGTCACATATAATAAAACCTTTATAATTATTTATTAATTAATAACAATACGAATTATTATTATTATTATTATTATTATTATTATTATTATTATTATTATTATTATTATTATTATATAACTTTTTATAAGGGTGTGGTGGCTCAGTGGTTAGGATGTAAGGGAGTAAAATCTAAGGGTTATGGTTTCAAATTCAAGCTTCACTGAAGTTACTACTGTGGGTGCTTGAGCATGCCCCTCCACTTTCATTACTTCAGGGGTGCTGTATCAACCCTGTGTAACTGAGTAGGGCTTCTTGTAAGTCCATCCATCCATCCATCCATTATCTTCCACTTTATCCTATATTAGGGTCACGGGGGGGTTCCCCATGCCCATCTTGGGAGAACATTTCAGGCGCTGGACACAGGGCAGGACAGGGTGCCAATCTATCGCTGGGCACGCACTCACACAGACATACTGTACACACTATATGGGGAATTTGGAGAACTCAATTGACTTGATCCATGTTTTTGGACTGTAGGAGGAAACCGGAGAACCCAGAGGAAACCCACGCGGACACGGGGAGAACATGGAAACTCCACCCAGATGGGGATTCGAACCGGGAATCCCTAGTGCTGAGAGGCGAACGTGCTAACCACTAAGCCACCGTGCCGCCCTACTACTTGTAAGTCACTCTGGATAAAAGCGTCTGCTAAATGACCAAATGTAATGTAACCTTGAGCTATGAAAGTCTGTGTAATAATGCCTATATGATGAGACAATGTAAGGCTATGCAAATAAACAATACATTATGAAGACAATCTAATGTTTTCAGGATCATTTGGTGGGCTCTAGAGTATCATAGGATTAAAAGTCAAGGCTCTAAATAAGTTTATAAATAATAAATATACATGTTCTCGATGCCAAGTCAAAACCTAAACAACATTAGTGAGGAAAAGGTCATCTGAAGGAACAAATTAGAGTCTAATGAAATGAATGTTTTGGCTCCCGAGGCAGTAAGTGATGTATCGGATCTATGTATCCGCCTCACTAATTTAAATAGATGTCTCTAATAAGGATGTCTGGGTGTTTTATCAGCCTCTGCAATATTTAAGTCATAAAAAGGGTGTGTGTGTGGGGGGGTTTCTTCTTCTGTGT